>BQNB010079173.1:0-30322 GCA_026074375.1 Tanacetum coccineum
TTAATCGTCTGGAATTGATAATGGATCAATACACGTCAAATAGTGACTCGATCAATCACCTAAGTAATTATGACAATTCTGAGTTTACATTCTATAGGCTTAATGTATAAATTGAATTATTCACAAGATTCACCTAACGGTGTGATATCGTCACTTGTGTGGCAATGTTTTATGTTTTCAAAATGTTTATTAGACTGTTGGCTCTAGGGATGATACATGACTTTACACTTATAAGTATATATACATAAATTGATAAAATCATGCGTCGTAACTTATATTTATAAGTTCATGCGATTTATATCTTAGGAAAATATAATCATTATTTGTAGGTTACTAAGTTTATATTTTTTTTTCACGTCCATTTATTTATACCGAAGTCGACAATTAATTTAGTTTTATATATCACGGTTCGTGCGACTTGTTTAAATAATTTATAAAAATTATTTATTTACATCTAATACCTTTAAGTTTCAAAATAGCAGATTTTGATCCCTCTATTTTCTAAATTAAGTAATTTACACAATTAACCCTTAAGTTTTCGGGTTATCTCTTTTAATCCCTAAATTTTTCCAAAATAGTATTATATCCAATATTTAACTTTTATATTTCAAATGTTACGCTTTAAATCTTGTAACTTTTATGTTTTAAACCCGAATAAGTTTTTAAAATATTTTTAGTGTCCAATAAATTATATAGACTGCGTTAGGTTCATTTACTCGTTTAAAAGTTCGATCTCGTTGTAGCTATTTATCATAAAAATGTTGTTTATAATTTTCTACTTATTCGATTTAGTCTTGTTTTATTAATGAATTTACTAGCCCCATTGAGTCTCGGCTAAGACGATCCGAGAGCTCAAACCATGCATGTTTCAACACTTCTTTATATCCAAGTTTTTATAAAATGTATCACATGTATGTGGCCCCATATGAACATATGCCAAATAGTCCATATGGGCCTTGCCTCATTCTTGTTTGGTTTCAGCCGACCCAACAGTAGGGTTTATAGCCACTGTTGTGGTTTTTTCTTCCACCTAATGTGACATTCGGACATGAATAACTATGTTTTCCTACTTACCTTGCATGATCCCGTTTTATATGGCTAGCCATGAGTTAGTTAAGCACCGAGGCACAAGGACGTTGTCACGTCCTTCGCGGGCTTAACAGCTGCGATAAGGCAGCAGTCCTTTTATGGTTTGTTTGTATGCGTCGTGGTGTATCCCAAGATGCAACCCGTCGTTAAGTTATTTGAGGTGTTAGTACAACCAACGAGCGTACTTTGTTCGCATCCCCATGGTCTGTGACAACTTAACAGCGGGCTACGACTGCCATAATGGTAGTGGCCCACTGTGGCCTTTCCACTTCTTCCTGGTCCGCCCATGTAGGGTTTTATCGAGGTCACGACATAAGTAACCTCATGTAAATCTTATATAACCTAGGGTGTACTCGTCCCTAACGAGCCAACATTTTTCTTTTAAATCACATACACGTGTCGAGTTAAAGTTTTTATAAAGTTTTCGGGTTCGTTATTCGTTTTCGTGCATGATCTGTTTTACACCCGCGCCTTAATATTTCATGTATGATATAACGAAAGCTTGGCATGCGCTTGTACACAAGGGTCATGCATGGGTTGTACTTGTCATGCCAAGCCGGAACTCTCGTCTAGCTTGTCATGGGCTAGACGTGTTTCCTTTGTATCGCACTTTAAACTACAGGGTATATGACATAGTATGCTAGACGTTAAGATACGAATGCGACTTACAGAGGTCCAAGTTACCAAGCGATGTGGAGAGGTGACGGCGATGAGAAACTCAAACCGCTCCTTGGCTACTACCTCTTTTCAAACCCAACGTTTCCTAGCTTCTTGAACCCCAACAAAGTTCTTCAATCGAAACCGTATTTGTTTATTCTTTGTTTTCATTGTTTAACAGGGGTTGCAGGCATATGCCCTTTGTTATATTCACATTATTACTTAGTTTCATAAGAAATGACTTGTCTAGCATGGGTGAAGGCATTATTTACACATACTATTGATGGATTATGATAATATTGGTTATTATTGTCTTCCATTATATGTTTTTAGAATATTTACTCATTGTTTGATTGAGATTTGTAAAACATGACATAGCTTTGTGATAGTGTTTTGATATAGACATTGGTGTAGGCCCTTTACGGTGTTAATTATTTGTTCTGATAGTGGTGGTTTGCCTTTTTTGAATTTTACGTCACTACATTGGGTCGTAGTATATGCATTTCATGTATTATAGTTTTTGAAGGGGTCAATAACTCGTGTGAAGGTATATTGTTTACTTTCGGAGGATTTAAATATTGGCCAATTTAGGGTGTTATTTCATTGAAGTGTTGGGACGGGTTCACAACATACTATTAGCTTGTGCTGACCTTGTTTCGCAGGGCGCGAGAAAAATATTAAATTTTTATCGCTTGCCGTTTTTTTTAAATACTCCTTTTGATTCGTAAACAAAAAATGATGTGTTATACGCGCTATTTAAATTATCAATAGCGTTAAAATATTGATTTCGTTGAAGGATCAAAGTTTTTTATTGGGATTGTTAACAGAAAGTTTTTGCAATGGTTTGTGGCATATTCTCTTGGTTTATAAATGGTTTAGGAGTTTTTAATTTTTATGAGGGTGCTAATCCGCCCATGTTATGCGATTTTTCGTCCCGTAATTCATGGCGTTGTAGGAGATTGCGGATTTGCGTTCGAGTGATTAAGTGAGGTGTTATGTGCTTCTTGAACTAGGTCCTTACGTTTCTCTAGAATGTATGTTGTTGGTCATTGGGAGAGCCGTATATACGACTAATAATGTTGGGGAGAATTTGTCCGTTGTTGAAAGTAAATGCAAAAGATCTTTAAATGGTATTTCCCTTCCCCTTTCTTGTTCTTATAATTACTACCTCATTCATCTCAAATTTTTTTAAACTTAAGTCATACTACAAAATAATTATCTTTTCAAATGGCGTGTTCGCTTCCTCTTACGATTCCGAAGTCGATACCTTGGTGCAAAGATTAATTAGCGAAGATTAAGGGTCTTCAGATGTTGCTTTTGAATTTGGCTTTTAGTAAGTTTGAAGATTCATTGCTGCCGGTTTCAGGGACGATATCTTAGGAAAATGCTTATGAGAAATGCAACGTACATTTCTTCTTTAAACGAGAGCCAGAGTGCATTTGATTTGCACTCTTTTAAAAAGGAATGTTTCGGAAAATAAGGTCGCAAAGCTTTTTGCATCTTTCTATGTATGGAAAATTATTTAAAGGCTGGCAAACTATGAGAAGAAAAAATGGTTGTGCTTAATGTCGGCTTGGTTATTATGAAAAAATACTCCGGCAGTACTCTATGAGGTATAGGTTGCTCGTCCTATAGGCTAATTGCCCCCTTACCGAGAATGATGTATATCAACTTTGTATGGAAGAAAGAAAGAAGTCTCTAAGAGGAATGTTGGAAGAACACGATGGCCTATGATACAATTTTTTATATATGGGACACAAAGAGGAGGAAAATTAGGCAGACTATAGCCGGGGATAAAATGACGCAGTCTTTTCTAGACTTTTGGGGGGTGGGTAGGTGGGGGTGGGGGTGGGTGGATTTTAGGTGAGATACGATTGGAATTTATGAGTCATTCAGGATTTAACGATACAAGGATTCGCTGTGTAATAACTTGGTGTTGTTACTGCGAAATTTTAAAAACAGTGTTGTACTTTTTAACACTAGTGAATTGGGTTTCCATCTTTGACTATCCAAAACGGTTTATTGATGTTGAATTTGCATTTGCTCCTTAGTTATCTCAATATTTCGTTCATAAATATTTGTTCATTACTGCTGTACTGCCGCTAACAGTTGTTTTATAACTTGTTTTTGAGTACACATTTTGAATTTGAACTCTTGGGTGATGATGGCTACTGTCTCACATAGTATTTTGAAAATGTTTTTGCGGAAAATTCTGAATTGAATAATTGATTATATGTTACCAAGTGAACGTGATTACTGGTATCTTTATTCAAGTTTCCTATTAGTGGTTTAGGTTATTGTGTTACAATTTGCTAAGCCTCTTATTCAATTATCCAGAATGATTTATTTTATGGTTGATTAAATATCAATTCGAAAATTTTTCGATGATTGATTTTACCTTAAGGGTTTGAAATAAGATTTTAAATTTTTTAATGGGGTATTCGCAGTCTTTCCAAAGCGGTAGTCTTTTGTTATGAATTTCAAAGTGGGTTAGTATTCAGTGGGCAGGTGTTAAATAAAAAAAGAACCAATAAAGTGGCAAAGTGGGGCTCCAACGGCAAGAGATATGTGGCGAAAGTTAAACCTTCTCACTCTTTTATATAATTCGTTAGAAATTCTCACTTTGTAAACAATAAGATTAATTTTTCATTCGTCCTTTGTTTAATAAATGTCTTTATCTGTTCCCTTGTTCTCGATTTGTGTTCCGTTGTGGTGGATTGGTTTGTTATTTGGCGTGTGTTCCACATGAAGAGGATCACCAGTACATCATTGTAATACTAGGGCTTATTGTGGCCACTCTGTCATTTCATGTGGCGATTGGGTGAGGAAGTTTTTCTAGAACATTATTTGCTATTTCTCAGTAGGCGAGCGGGTTGTATTACCGTTTTGTTCTTGGGCATTTTAATTAATCTGATTCTGAATCCCCCAGGAAAATCATCGGACGTTTCATCTTTAACTTTGTTTCGTTTATGTAGGGTTAATTTCTCATGATGTACCTTTAATGTATCGTAGTTTTTCATAGTTGTTTTGGGTCTTTATCTTGGAATGTGTTGAATAAATGTAATAGTGCATATCTTTCCAATTTGTTATCCCACATATACATATCGATTCTATCTATTGTGCTATATCCTTGTCGACCCAATCGTTATACATAGTTTGTATCAGGTATGTATTACCTATAGGTTTTCATTGAATCCCCTTTGTCCTTTACTTATTCTGTTTGTGATTATTTTGTACAGTATAATCGATACTGAGACCCTTGTGTATATATTTCGTCGGGGGTGTTCCAAGAACTTAGTGTGAATGATGTTACGTTTATTGTCAATTCTGTTTTTGGTTTATTAATTTTCTCGCCTACATTTTCTACCTGACAGTGGTCTCTTGAAGTTTTTGTCTCACCTTTGTGTGTTTATACTTTACTACGTGCATATTCGTTCTCATGTGTTGATCGTGTATTTATCTATGTGTTCGGGTTTTAGTTAATCTCAGCGTATTAGTTTATTCCGTATAATTTACTTTTGTTTGTATAGTCTAGGTTTTGATTGTAATCGACCTTGCTGTTGTCAGGTCTTATGCCCATCATGATATATTTTAATTGGGGAATATTCCCCACATAATACCTACCCACTACGGCCTGCCTTCATTTTTCCTCTATTCTTTCAAATTTCACTTTACTCACTTTCCTCATCTTCAAATTATTGACCACTTTCCCATATCTTGTTTTTTCATCTTAGTTAATCGAAAGTTTATCTGGTACCCAAGTCCCATCGGTGATTTCCAAATCGAGATTTCGCTATCCCGTCATGATCAATCATCTCACGTCGCAGGTTTTTGCTTAGTCTTATCCGTCTTTGGTTTTTCTCACGCGGGTTTTTGTATCTGTTGTTTAGCATTTTACATCTTTTTTTTATTTCCTATATTTGTAAATTTTGTTGATTATTATGAACGGCAAATATTAATACGTGTATCTAGTTTTTGGATATAGGGTTTTGTGTCGCAACGTTGTTGTATTTTATTGCTTCAATCCTTCCTGGTTATGACACATATATTACTAATTGTTACCCACACTCGGCATATTGGTTATATATATTCGAAGGTATAATATATACTACGGTTAAGCCTTTAGATGCACTTAGTATTTTCCATTTCAATTGAAAAGGCGTTTTATTGATTGTTGTTGTAAAGAGAATTTGGACTGACAAGAAATTTTGTCGAGTATAGTGGAAAGATAGATAGAATTGAATTTGTTTGGGTGTTTACTTGTTTCTCTTGAACCTGTTATGTGGGTTTTTTCAAAATGATTCTTCATGTTTCATTAGTGTTCATCAGAATTGTTTCCTTTTCTTTGTTTCCATGTGCACATTAATTTAGTGTACTCCATTTATTCGGGGCTACTGGGTTTTATTCTTGTTTTGCATTATGAGCGATTATTTTTCTATAGCGCCTGTGTGTTTCATTGTGAGTGTTTTTTAGCTGTTCTTCTTAAAAAATAATTTCAAATTTATTTGAGATTTCTCTCTATATGGGTGTTAAGGTTAAATGCATATCGCAAAGATTTTAGGACAAAATTGTTCTTTTATTTATTTATTTTTACGAAAAGTAAAGTTACAAGTTATTAATCTAACTCGCTTTCCTCTGCTTAGGTGATCTACTTCGTAGAAATTGGGACGACTAATGTTATTAGCGTGTCTATGGCTTGTTATGTTTTTGCTTATAGGCCTAGGTGGGCCACTTATAAAATTGTCTGAATTCTTGATCATGTTTCATCAGCGCGTTTGTCTCGGCTTCAGTCTACCCTGTATCTGCATAACGCGATCTCTGTTCTCTGCTAGTGCGAGGGAGAATACCTGACTGCTATTCAGATATTAGGAAGCCTCTTTGTCTTTTTCTTGGTATGGTCTGCTATGATGAAGAGGGTTAATTTCCACATTTATGTCCTTAGTCTGGGCCTGTGTTACATCTTCTGGGTTTGAGTTCTGGGGTCTCGGTTGAAATGGGTTTACCGTCTGAGAATGTTGTGGTATCTGGGTTTTTTGGTAGTGATGGCGTTGAGTGGTGATCTACTTCTCTTTGATTAGGGTCCCAGGTGATTGTGTTATGTAGTGTAGGAAAGGAAACATTTGTTGTGGTTATTTTATTTTCTTGGGAGAGGTCAGCCCATGTAGCAGGGGGTTCAAGGTTATATTCTTGTTCACGGTAATTGGCGTTGGCCGTGTATGTTTGGCGGTAGTCAAGTTCTTCTTGGAATGGTGATATGTCCCGTGGCAGCTTCAGGTTTCGCGGCGATTTGTTATTGTTGTGTCAGCACTAGTATGTTGGATATAGTGTATTTAAGACATTTCTCGAATACACCCTGCATACGACAGAGTAGAGCTTTCTACTTTTTATTACATATTTGGGGTTATAGAGTATTACCTTAATGGTTGTCAAGCTATTTTTTTTCGAGATAAGATTCATTCTTGTATGTTTTGGAATGGTTATGTGTATAATATGTTTCGAGAGGTTTATGTCTAGGAGTGTGATTGGATTTTAAGCTTTATTGTCTGTTTCTGTTCATTTAGGAAATGTACTCGCTAATTTTTAGTGGTATCCTTTATGTTTACAGGACCTGTTAGACAATGACCGAATGTGTGGTAGGGTTTCGGACAATGTAAATACTATTCTCCGTAGAGTTTATTATTATTCTTGGATCAGGAGCTGACGGTAAACCTTTATGTTTACTAGCGGTTTCTTTTTGCATTCTTGATGTTTATTTGCGGCTATTGTCTTTATTTTTACCGAGCGTGTGTTTAATGAATTTTTAATGTTCATGTTCCCAATTGATTGTCGACTTTCGTCAATTATATTGTGTTGTACTTGCAAGTCTGGCGCATGCTTTTTGGTTTGACTTTAGTTTAACTTTAGAAATTATTTTAATGGGTTTATACCGCGACATAGTAAGCTAAGGTAGTATTACGTATCTCAGATAAAGGTCGCTAATTAAAGGACCCTCAGTGTAGTAGAGTAGTGGACGCTCGCGCTCGCTCTATGGTATCGAAGTGTTTAATGTAGGTATTCCTATAAAATGAGAGTTAGTAAGGATGTAATTTACTGATAAAAATCAATTAATTTTTATGTAAGTGACTCTTCGTAGTGTGATGTTGGTTATTAGGGCTAATTAGTTGGTTGAAAAGTCATGGTAGTTTCACTTGGCGTTAGGATGATGATTGCATTAATGCGTATAGTCCATAGGGAGATATGTTATTCCGCTGATGATTTGAAGGTATAAGGTGTTGCCTAGTGAAACATGTTTTTTCCATGACGGATCAGGGTGGTAATTTATGTTCACTTTATGAGATTCGATCAGCCAACCGTTGTTGACTTGGGGCTGATAAATAGTAAATAGATAATGCTGTATGAGATTCTGTTATGGCTTAAGAGCCAGTTATTAGTCTTGTGTTACTAATGAACCTAGTTCTCTTAAACCAGTGGCTCTTGATATAATATGTCACACCCCCAAATTTCATACTGCACAGCGCGTGATTTATAAAGCAATTCTAATTTTTTTGAATATAGGTTTTAAATAAATTTAAAGACTGGTCAATAAAAAGTATGAAATTTGTTAGAGAGAGAATGAAGAAGTAGATATAGTTGAACTATCAATGACTAGTGAGATAATTGAATTTGTAAGATATAATTCTAGAAGAAGATAGGTAAAAGTTAAAGTAGAGACGTTTTTGAAGCAGAAAAGTGATCATAATAAAACAAAAGGACTTTGAAGTAGTCATGGAGTTGTTTATCTCATCAAATAGGTCTGGATTTTGGGAGGGGACTGCGACTTCATGGCTTGTGCAAGTGGGACATGTGAATATGAGAGATAAGACCCTCTTATTGCCATCGAGCATTTTACCAATTCAGAACTTTAATTGTTATTCGTTAGATAGGGGACAACTTGAGATAAACTATTACTAAAACGTCAACATAAAAGTTGGTGAGTCATAGGTTTTGTTGTTATGATAATAGTGTTTGTCTCCACATGATTTATAACCATTGCACTGCTAATTTAGTAATTCCTCTATTATTCTCTATATGAAAAATAGGGATTTCTATTGTTCTAAGCGTCATGAACACCGTAGGTGATAATCATGTATCTTCTTTAAGATTAAGCCCAATGTAGATGGTTCAACCTTGCGACATCGTTAACTGTATCAAATGAATCTGTGTCTTGCTTGACTATAATGTCAGTCCAAGACAAAAAGGGATTTGGTTCAGATTCCAGATAGTATAATGATCCATAACATTCGTTTGCTTAAAGTATTTAAAAGGTTCCATGATAAAATTTTTGGGGAAACATAGCAAGGTTGGGTTGAATTGGGACTTTAGGAACAGAAGAGTAATTCAGTAAATGTTACTTGTGTTGCAACTCTGTTTTTAAATAATTTGAGCATTGTCTATCTATATCGCCTATTAAAAGATGATTTAACTAACCGTAAGTTGGGGCTTTTTATGTAAAAATCACTCTTGTCGGTTAATCTTCTGGAATAATTGATAATGGATCAATGTTATGTCAAATTTGAACTCAGTTAAACACTAAGATAATTATGACAAAAGGTATGAGTTTATACATTCTTATAATTAATACTGTGTTTGTATGAAGTGGCTTTATTGCAAATTTGGGTTCGCCGCAAGGCACTTGCTGTCGTTTATCGTTTTACATTGTTTCAAAATGTTGATTTAAACGTTTGGACCTAGGGATGATACTCAAATGTTTACCTCTATGAGTGATATAAATTATTTTGATAACATTTATGCGTTCGCATACGCTGTTATTATAAATTACATTTATGCAAGTTATATCTCAGGAAAATATAAGCATTTATTCGTATGTTGGACTAAGTTAATTATCTTCTATACGCCTTTTATAAACTTCGTCGTCGTCACCTTAATTTGTAGAAGTCGGATGTGATAGTTTTTAGTTATATATATATAATATATTTATTTATATTTATTTCTTCATTTATTATAATATACTTTTTATATATATTATATATATATATATATCCACGTTTCGTTCGACTAGTTAATGTTTATTTTATAAAATTTATTTATTTACATATAAATAATACCATTACAGTTTTAAAATAGCATATTTTGATCCCTCTATTTTTAATTATGTTATTTTCATCACATTAACCTAAGTTTTCGTGGTTATCTCTTTTAAAATCCTAAATTGTTTGTCCGCGAAAATATATTATATCCAATTTTAACTTTTTTATTTCAAATTGTTACGCTTTAAATCTTGGAATTTTTACGTTTTAAACGCGCTGAAATCAGTTTTTTAAATATTTTTTAGTGTCCAATTAAAAGATTATTTACGACAGGCGTTTAGGTTTCGCATTTACTCGTTTAAAAGTTTCGGTTCTCGTGTCGCTATTTTATTCATAAAATTTGTTTGTTTTTAATTCTTTATTATTCGATTTTATGTTCTTGTTTTTATTAATGGTTTTAATATGCACCATCTGAGTCTCTCGGCTTAAGACGACCCGGGAGTGGCTCATAAATTCATCGCATGTTTCAATCACGTCTTTATATTCCAAGTTTTTTTGTAATATGTTATCAACATGTATGTGACCCATTAATGAACATATGCCAAACAGTCTATATGGCCCTTGCCTCGTTATTGTTTGGTTTCAGCCGACCCAACAGTAGGGTTTATAGCCACTGTTATGGTTTCTTCTTCCACCAAATGTGACATTCAGACATGAATAACTATGTTTTCCTACTTACCCTGCATGATTTTTCTACGTTTTATTTGCTGGCTAGTATAAGTCATTAAAACGTCGGAGTCACTGGACATTGTCACGTCCTTCGCGGGGTCTTACAACTGCGACTAAGGGCATGCAGTTCTTTAATGGTTTGTTATGTTGTGCGTCGTGGTCGGCTGTCCCAAGATGCAACACCGTCGTCAATGTTATTTGAGGTGGTTAAGTCCAACACGAGGTACTTTGTTCGCTATCCCAGGGTTTTTGTGACATCTTAACAGTGGGCTAAAACTGCCATAACGGTATAGTGGCCAACTGTGTACCTTTCCACTTCTTTTCTTGGTATCGCTCTCCCATGTAGGGGTTTTTTTGTCGAGGCTTACGACATAAGTAACTCATGTAAATCTTGTTTATAACCTAGGGTGGACTCGTCTTCCTAACGAGCAACTTGTGATCTGTTTAAATCACATACTAGTGTCGAGTTATAGTTTTATTAATGATTTTAGGGTTCGTGATTTCGTTTTTCGTGGCTTAATGTACTCGGTTTTACACCCGCTGCATCTAATATTTCATGCTATGTATGGATCGTAAAGATTGGCATGCGCTTGTTATACACAAGGGTCATACATGGAGTTGTACTTGTCATGCCGTACGTGCTAACCACGCATGGGCTATATGCCGCGCACTAGTTATGCAAAGCCAAGGCTTTTGCCTAGCTTGCCAAACCGGACGTGCTTTGGTTTTTGGTCGTGTGTGAGACCACAAGGGTAAGTGACATAGCATGATGAATGTTAAGCTACAAGAATGACTTACGAAGGTCCAAGTTTTGCTAGTCGGCGAAGAGAGGTGATGGTGTCAAGGAAACTCAAACCTTTCTTGTTTCTACTCCTTTTAAAACTCGACGCCCCCTTTTGCTCTTAGACCCAACGAAACTCCAAATTGAACCTTATTGTTTTACTTCTCATTTTCAAAGTTAAAAGTGTGCATGCATGCCCCTATTTATACTTACATTATTACTAGCTTCCTGATATTTTTCATATGCATGTGAATGGCATTATTTACTCATATTATTGATGAATGTAATACTATTTGTTATAATTGATTTTTCTTAATACTGTTAAAGAATAAGTACTATTGATGAATTGAGATTTGAAACAAGACGTAGCATGTGAAGGGTTTTGAAAGAACATAATGTGTAGGGCATTAGGTGTAAGAAATGTAATGATAGTGTTTGTTTGTCTATTTTGAATTTCTCCACTGATTGTCATAGCTATACATTCATGTTTTAAAGTTTTTAAATAAAATGTCAAGGTAAAATGTTTATTTAGGAGGATTTAAATATTGGCCCATTTATGGTTTTATCTATTGAAGTATGGACGGGTTCATAAAATACTATAGTTGTGCGACCTTGTTTCGCAGGGCGCAAAAAATATTATTTTTATCGGTTCGCGTTTTCTAAAACACTCCTTTTGATTCATAAACAAAAATGATAATTTATACGCGCTATTAAAATTCTCAATAGCGTAAAATATTGCATATCGCTTGAAGGATAACTTTTTATTGGGAAGTAACGGAAGTTTTTGCAATGGTTTGTGGCACATACTCTTGCGTAAAATGGTAAGGAGTTTTAAATTTTTCCCGAGGTGCTACAGGACTGTAAAATATCCAAAAGGAATTTCTGAAAACGTGCTAGTAGGTATTGGTAAATTTGTTTTCCCCGTAGACTTTATAATTCTTGATATGCCCGAGGATATCAAAGTTCCCTTGATCCTCGGAAGACCATTTTTATCTACCGCCCGTGCTAAGATTGATGTTTTCAAAAAAAGATTACTTTGAGAGTTGGGGAAGAGAAAATAATTTTCAAAAGTGTTAAACCTATGAGTAGTTTAATTAAGAGGGTCTACATGTTAGGTTTGAGAGAAAGAATGGAACTTTATTTAGAAGCTAGGCTAATGGGAGAGACTTTGGTGTTAAATAGATCATTATACCCTTTCTTTGAGGATTACATAGAACTAAACGATCTTAATGTTCCATTAGAGCTTAGGAGAGATCAAGTTGATGATTTAATGCCCACCATTAAGGAAGGTGAGGTGGTTGAGGAATTTAGAGCTAGGAATGATGATCGAATGGTTAGCAAAATTTTTGGATATCCTAGTAATTGCGACCACGATAAGAAGATCCATATTGATTGTGCCTACAACTTGAAGTTCTCTTGCATGATAGGTTTTAAATTTTTACACGCTAATTTTTTCCCTATCTTGTACGTAAATGTAATGTCCAAAAAGTTTCATAATTCTATAATGAAGGACAAATTGGAATACAAGGGAAATAATGTAGTCGGAGCCTTAATGAACATACCTATCTTTGTTGGAACTTTTTCTATCTTAACAGATTTTGCAGTTTTAGAAGATATGGATGCTTATCGTGATGAAGAAATGGGCGATGTTATTTTTGGCGAACCGTTTTTAAGAGAAGTTGGGATTAATGCAAAACGGTTTAAAGGAATGATTACCATTCACAATGGTAATGAAGAAGGCTACTTACCAAATGGCACGGTCACATCCGAGGTTTAAACACCACACTAATGAACAATGCAACAATATCCCACCAATACTGATGGTAAGTGAAGAAGATATAATGAATGGAATCTCACACTCGTAAGCTCAAGAGTTTCTACAAGGGGGTCTTGAACTTAGGACCCGAATATGTCCGAGATGCGAAGATGAAAAAATGGCTCACACACGGGCACATAAGCGTGCATGAGATGGAATGAGTGAAAGGAAGAAAAAGTCTAACTTAAAGACTTCGTTGTAAACAAAAGTGCTTCCCGGGAGACAACCCGGATTGTTATTTATTTTTATCGAGTCTGTCTTCCCATACATCAATACGGCGTATCCGCTCTATACCATACGGCGTATTGAATGTCTGGACGTTATCATTCCTTTATTTTTATGCACTTTAAACATTATTGTCAGTTCTGTCAATATGGCGTATTCATGCACATGATATGGCGTATTCAACAGACTAACACGTATTAGATACTTTTTACAGGTTTTCTGTTTCGGTGTATTCCAGTTTATGGATACGGCGTATTGGTTTCGTGTACAATTTGTTTAGCTTATTTAAATTTAATCGTAGATACCCGAGATAGGATTTTGCATGTTTTTCCTATATTTCACACAGGACCTCGCTAAAAGCAAAAGAATCAACGAAGTTGGTGAAGTATCCATCATCTGGAAACCTATGTGTGATTGTAGTCATGCTGGCATTTAGACGTATTTACAACACACATTCTTGCTCATAAACTTAACTGTATTACATGCATTGTCTATACAATGAGGACGTTGTATAATTCAAGTGGGGGGATGGGAATTAACTGATACTTGTCCTATTTTTTCATAAAAATGCTTATATTATGTTAACAAATTTTTTTTCATACATACTTTTGTGAAATTACTTGATACATACCCTGCACACAATAACCCTTGTTAGATAAGTATGAGGTGATTAAACCCCCATATCCGTTTCCAAATGTTTACCCGAAAATCCACCAAAAATATGAGTGTGCCGTGTGATGTATGTAGACCTTATAAACTTGCTTGGAATATCTATTCTAGATCACAGTGAAAGTACTAAGGATTTAGATGAAGTAACTGTTTAAATTGTTAAAACTTTTTAGATTACACCCAAAAAGGCCTATTGAAAGTGCTAATTACACATATCTTTTTACTCTAAAAACGGAGACTTATAATGACCATAAAACAGACAAACAAACTGCCAAATATAAGTTTGATTTGCTTGTAATTGCAGGAAGTGGATTCATCAAAAAGAAAGAAAACCAAGCAAAAATGACAAAAACTGAGCATAGAAAGGGAAAAGACCTGTGCAAAATCAAGGCCAAAGTCCAAAAATGTCAAAGTCAATTCAATACATAGAAGAATCAGCATTCCAACCGGAGCCAGGAACTGAAGAAAACTGTTGTATGCAATCTTAACCCGATCTGATCGGGCCTTAAGCCCAATAGTATATTTATGAATAACTGTGAATACAAATGGGCCCTCAACTCAATTTACAACAGCCCAATTGTGTGCAATTACAAAGACTGTGAAGACTAGAAGGCCCCAATCCTACCCAGTTACAGCAAGACTCAAGCATTTGTGACACACAAAACCCACTCCAAAACCTTATTGGGCTGAAAAAAGCCCAATAAACCAACCCTGTACCTTTATTTGGGTCCTTAAAAAGTCCCAATAACATAAGCCTAAACCTTATTTGTGCCCAACCCAAACCCATTGGGCCCAAAACAAACCCCATCCCAACAATCCTTTTTTTATAAACATAAGGACCAAAAAAGAAAATTTTATAAATAACTTTGTTTTATAATAAAAAAATGAAAAAATAAAGAAAAGGGGCCAAAATTGCCAAGTTTTGAAAGTTGTTTTAAAAAGAAAATTGGTTTAATAAAACACAAGGGCTGAAAATGCAATTAACCAAAACCCCTTTTTCTTTTAGTAATAAACAGCAGGGACTAATGTTGCAATTTACCTAAAGTCCCTTTTATCTCTTTTTAGTTATAAAACACAAGGACCATTATTGTCAATATCCAAACTTAGTTATAACTAAAAAATAGGCTTCAATAGAATGAAAATAGAGAAAGAGTTTGATGGACTACTTTGTGGCCACAGTCCCCAAACTTTACGTTTAAACCTGCTAACCATAACAGTACCATAACCACGTACCCGCCAAAATCAAACCCACCCTTTCCCATGGTTTTTCTTGCCATACCACCTCCCAAGTACTCTCCCAGCTCACCCCTACCACTTCCCACAACCTATTGACCCTTATAACCCCTTTCCCTGTCAAAACACACAACCCGAGCACCCCCTTCAATGGTTGAGATCATAAGAAGTGATATGGAGGGCTAGGATTGTTTGAAGAGTTTCTACACTCCACAGCTACACCACCACTATCCCAACACAGAGATGAAGGCAAGATCCTCTATAAAAAGAGAGAAGCCCCAATCCCTGAGCAACACCACACCGCTGTTATTATATTTATAATTTTAATTTTAAGTATTTCTTTAAGCAGTTAATAGTATTCAGTTGTAATTTTAAAAAATTATGTAGCATATTCTTAAATTTTAAATGAAAGTTAAGGAGTTTATCTTTGAAAAATTGAAATTTTACACTGTCGAAATTTAAAGATTAATTAATCCTTTTACTTCTGTTTAAACATAATTAAGATGTGTGTTAAAGTGATTAAACCACTTATAATAACATTTTCTAAGCTTTCCTTTCACTAAAAAAAAATCAGTTAAAAAAAAAAAAACTTTTTATTAAAGAATTAAAGGGGGTGTTTGGATTGACCTGAAAATGTTCATGAATTGTTTTGGTATGGGTCAAGCGTCACACACCCAAAATTGCTGAGTGAGTAGTCTTCATTAAGCCACTTTAATAACAAATATAAGAAAAACAAAAAGAGATATAAAATTTCTTTATCATTACTGTCAAACTTTTCATAAGCAAAATATAGCTTAAAGTTCACCAGCTTGTAGACAGCTTAAGCACACCGCTAGGAGAGTCTAAATTTAGATATACTATACCCCTTTTAAAACACCATTTATGTCTTTCCCTATTGTTAGACCAAGATTAAGTAAAAATTTGCATTGCAATTTTTTTTTATAGAACCCTCCTCAATTTATAAGCCAGCCGCGCCCCGCCCCCATAAAACAAGCAGCCTATATGAGCTATTAATATCCTGATAAGCTTATGAGCATAAGCTCATTACCATTCCGCTTTTAAATCTGTTTTCATTTGTTTTTTAAGTAAAAATGGCACATAGAGCATAATTTTCATAAGCTCAAAAAGGCCCCCATGTTCACTTGCCTTCTTATCTCCCCAGGTGTAGAAAACCCAATTTTTCAGCCTCTTTTAACTAGCTTTTTTTGTATTAAGCACTTAGGATATTTTTAGCTTATAATGTAGTCTTATTACTAGTATTTTAAATCCCCAAGCTTTCCTTATCTTAACTCACTCTTTACCATAGCTTAAAAAATTAGGGCTATAAAGTACACTTTATTCCTGTTTTCTTTCTAAAAACTTCTCATAGCATAAGTATATTTTCCAGCTTAAATAAGGGCTTATTACTAGATAAATTAGCTTATAATTAGGACATTTTTTCCTACCTCTCCACCTTATTAACTGTCGCCCTATAGTTTACTAGCTTATTTGTGGTCTAAACCCAAAAAGAAATAAAAAAAAGCTAAAATAGCTTATTAGCTTTTGCAGTCCAAAAGCTTACTTTTCTGGCTTATTTAGTTAATTTCAGCACTTAGTGCTTTTAGGAAAAATGTTGCCATTAAGCCCCTGAACAAGTTTGCTGTTTTGAGTTTTGTCTAATAAGCACTTTGGACCCACTTTGATAATCGGGGTCATTCTCAGGGACCATTTGTGTAATTTTGAAGTTTCTAGTTAACATAGTTAGTCCCTGTGGTAGTAGCCTGTTACTCCCCCACCTTAGGTCAATTCGTCCATTCATTGTAAGTCCCCTTAGGTTAACACAGTTATGTTTATTTAATTTAAATAATTAAATTAGTTTAAAATTTAATTAGTTTAATATACTTTAATTTAATCATATAAACTTTTTGGCATTTTTTATATTTTTAGAATTTTTAACTTTTTCTGTTATTTAATTTATTTTTAGAATTTATATCAACTTTTAATTTTTGTCCTTTTTCTATTTACTAGTATAATTAGTTTTAATCTTTAATATTCATAAAAAAATCCAAAAATTAATAAAAAAAATATATTTCTTTTTTACAAAATTTTCTTTGTCATTTAGGTCTAGGAAATAATTTAAAAATATAGTTTTGAGGCCTTAATTTTTCTTAAATTTTAGTTTTTAGAAAACCCCCGTTTTATATCCGTTAGCGTTTTACCGTTTCTTTTTCGTTTAGCATTCAAACGTCCTCCGTTTTCAGTTCTAGTTTTCTTTATTTTTCAAGTTAAGTTATTATAAATTTAATTTTGTTTTTTAATTATTAATTTAGGCAAATATTTTTCTTTCTTTCTTAAATTTTTAATATTTAGGTTTCCCGATACTTTTTTTCTGTATCCCCGTATTTTTAGTTTAGATTTTAATTTTAGGATTACCCTATAACAAATTGTTTCCCGTAGTTTTTAATATCCCCTAATTTCCTATAATTTTGATTCCCGGTAGAAAAAATTAGATTTTATTTTAATTAATTTTAGTTATAATCATATCAGTTACTCCATCAATTCAAATTCCTATCAACACCAGGATAACTTTCAATTGCACCAAGCCCTCGTTTGGGAAATACGACCCGGAAGATTATTCCGAATCCTTTTTATTATTGATTTCTTACATGTGTATCTTATCCTTTTGTGGAATTTGACCTTTTGCCTGGTCAAGGGCATTCTGTCCGGATCTGTATTGGGCTGGCTATATAAGTGTGTAACTATATCACGAATCACTAAAGCATTGTTGTTTTATAACTAACTACACGGGTTAGTTAACCCCTCGTATAAACCCTTTTTTACTCCTCAATCTTAAGATAAGATACCCCAAGAACAACCCGAAGACCAATCCTTTAAGAATTACACACCAACTATCTGTTTCGTTCCACCTTTATAAACCTTTAGCCTACCCTGTTAGATTCATGACCATTTATCAGTGCTAGTTGCATAAATTGTAAAGTATTGTATATCCTCGAGTCTTGTTATAATTTCTATCTTTGAATTGTTTTGGAAGAAATTTGCACATTGCAATAGGAAAGTATAAAGTAGTCAAACTCAATTTAATTTTTTACTACTACATTCAATTATTGGTAACTCCGAAAGAATTGAAGAATTACCGAAGGAATACCGGAGTTATTATGATCGTGAAGATTGTGAAATTACACCGAGTTTCGTAGTATAGTGTAGCCAAAAAAATAAAAAAAAATTAGAAAAATCGCAACAAAAAGAGAAGGAAAGTTTGGAGATAATCGCAAAAGCTTAGACCGAAGGAATTATATGAAGGATCGATTATTCGTTGATAACTTCATATAAGTCAAACGATGTAAAGGTATTGTATAAAAGTGTTAGATAATGCGCCACTTGTCTTGTAAAAGTTTATAAAGTATGGGATGATTGGGAAAGAGTTACCGGACTGTAACAACCAACTTAGGTATGAATTATGTTATTGTTTATTATCAATGATCAAGTCATATGTATATAGTTTGTGTCTTATGTCAATGAACCCTTCATTAAAACAGTATCTAGGCACTTAAAATCTTGGACCTAGTCCTAATTGTTTTCATAATTTTTTGATACCAACAATTTTAATCCCTTTCTAATCATTAACCATGGGTTTTACCCGCGATTGAGGGATGTGTACTAAGGCATGCATGTCTATTCCATCATTACGGCCATGTATGCATGTCTTCAGCTGCCTTGTTGGTTTATTACTATTCGTAAAAAGTTAAAATCCCTACCCTCTTATCATTTCCTTCATCTAACCCTTATTTTAAAACTGGAATGAGGATCTTATCGAAACACACGAAATCTATTCTTTTGTTGACGTCCAGTGTGATGTGTGCTTTAGCTACCTTGTTGGTGTGGTACTTTTGGTGAAAGATTATAGATTGATCAACCCAAAGCCATATATAAAAACCTCATTTTTTTAAAACCCTTTATAAACCTTGTTACTACCTTAGGCTTCTATTCGTGGAGATGTGTTAATCCTTGCCAAGCCTATGGAGAATACTCGTACACGACCAAGCAATTGAGCGAATTAGTTACTTGATTACCACATAGAAATTTGATTGATTTAGTTGTTTTCAAACATCCGTAAATACGTGAAGAGGATTTGGATAGATTACATTTAAATACATAAAAAAATGCTTAAACGGAAAAATCCGATACTGAAACATTTCCATCAACTTCAAAGTCTATTTAAGGAATGTAGGTTTCAAATTGTGAGAAAATTACATGACATCAAATAACGATCAATTTTATAGGCATCATTTATCCTATGTAATTAACCCATTTTGTATAATTATTGCAAAGAAATAGTTACTTAATCGTTTATATTTGAGAATTTGTAGTAACTATGGAGTAACTTGGTGAAAGTTTAACTAAAAGGCACACTGCATATCCGAGCTAAACAAGATATTATGAAGCTACCTGTGCTGACCACCAATATGTAGTATCCAACAAGGAAGATACAGCGTATCTGTGGCCTGTATATACCATGAGACCACAGAAACACAGATCCAAACGCCGTATCCAGAAAATGCAATACGCCGAATTCAAGACTATATAGGAATAGAAATATTACAGAATATATCCCATAAGACCAAACACCAAGAAACCCCTAATACACCATATCCAACACTTTGGATACGGCATATCGAATCGACTTCAGACCCTATAAATAGAAAACTAAAAAATGAGTTTTAGGTGTGCAGAATGGTGACTCAAAGGGATTTTTCGTCCACAATTTTTGACATATTAAATCTGTGTGTAAATTAAATGGTATAATGGTCCATTTCGCATTTCCTTCAAAGCCTTCTACAATCTCTCCAAATCTTCATTCAATTGACTGTTATCACTCTTACAATCTCTCTCAATATTCAAATCTATTCCAAAGTTATCTTTTTCAAAACACTAAATATTTATTTGATTTTCAAAATCATATACGGGAAATCAATGACTTTTTTAAACACACAATATTTGGAATCAATTCCACCAATTCAATTTCAACAAATTAAGCCACTTAAGGTATGATTCGATCATGTATGATCTTCGTCCCTGGTTTCGTGATGAAGACTTCGGATTAAACACCACAATGAGATGATGATAATTAGGGTTTTAAATAAAATTATGATTAAAGGTAATGATTTCGACTTGATGTTAAGGATTTTGATATTTTAATTTTGGTTACAAAATAGTAATGATTTTATTGTGCGATTGTTAAATTAGGTGTTTGCATTGACGATTCGATATGAGGCGCGGTTAATTATTTAGTATGGTATGGATCACCAATCTTAGTTTTGCAATATTAGGGTTATGTTGATTTATTTTAAGTTAGTTATTTTTTACAGAATTTATGTGTTTGCTTATGTGATTTATTTTATAGTGTATATGGAATGAGTGTGCGTGATTTATATGATATGTACAAGTATAGTCGTAATGATTTGTTAAAAAGTAGACCAATTTAGCTAAATGTTGAACTACAAAAGCATGTTCAAATTGAATTAGTCTTCCATTATTTTCTACAATACCAACATTTTTCTTCAAAAAGGTTTATGAGGAGTTTAGAGATGTGTTGCTCCTTTTTGATGTTTTGTTCTTTCTATGAATCAGTTCGTTGAATATTTGTTGTAAAAATGATATCAAAAGTGACATTACGGAGAGACTGTCTTATGCAAAAATGCTATACAAATCATGTACACTACATAGCCTTTTCTTTTTAATTTAAGATTTCATTTATATAGTATTAGTTAGAAATAAAGGTGGAAATTATGATGATTTTCTTACGAATGGATCGAGTCGGGGTAATGTTTTCTAACTTGGCCAACTGAAAGGAGTGACCTAAGTTATCACGTACACATAGATCATTTCATAACTTGATTGGTGTGGTAACAAGAAAAAAATGATATGGTATATATCACTAATTTCGAATATACTTATGTTGTGGAAAGGGAATAACGCACCTCTCATGATTATGCATACGTGTTTGTATGAGAAGAAGATGACTGATGACATCAAATAACGTCTATTTTATAGCATCATTTATCCCATGTAATTAACCCATTTTGTATAATTACTGCAAAGAATTGTTACTTAATCGTTTATATTTGAGAATTGTAGTAATTATGGAGTACTTGGTGAAGATTAACTAAAAGGCACGCATTCTGGAGCTTAAATGAAGATATTTGAAGATTATTGTTCTGAAGACCAATACGCCGTATCCATCAAAGAAGATACGGTGTATCTGTGCCTGCACTCACCAAAGACCACGAAGGAAACAAGATCCAATACGCCGTATCCAGGAAAGGCAATATGCCATATTAAAGCTTTATGGAAATAAAATATTCTGGAAGATATCAAACGTGATCCCTACTCCAAGAAACCCCCAATACACCGTATCCAAGACTTTGGATACGCCGTATCGAACCGACTCTAGACCTTATAAATAGAAAACTAAAAAACGAGTTTAAAGGGTGCTAAATCATATTCTCGATACCTAAACCATAAAAGTCGATTTTCAAAGGAGAAAAAGAGTAGAAGAGGTCAAGCAACGAGATTCATTCCGTAGGAGACAACGTAAAATTTCTTATACTCTTGTAATCGTTCAGTTTTTGGTATCATTCGTTAACTCGGTTAGTTTACCTTGGCTAAATCATTACCCTTGTATTAATTATGACGTTTAAAGGCCAATTTATCTCGATTTCTTAATTATCGCTGAATTGCTTGTTTATGTTTATCAATTTATACTTGTTTATGTGCTTAAGTATGCGACCTATTATTCAACTGGGTCTAGTCTTACATATTTAATGCGATGCAACTTCGGTGTTGTTTGGGCGTAGGCTAAGAGTCCAGGATAGCTCTCCATATTGCAATTTATATATTTAGAATCATAGGATCACAAATATTGACCTATCATTGCCTTTAGTTTAGTGAGCTTACTTGAGCCATAAGGTGACCTTGGTATCAACAAGTACATTCTTATTCCATTGGTATTTTTTTATAAAGGGGACTCAACCCCGGTAAAATAATTCTTATTCCATTGGTAAGGACTTGGATAGTGGACTACTAGTACATAAAGAGCCGTTAAGTAGTAAGTGGGCAAAGTCTCTATAAGCTAGGGTTTAACAAGACCACCATTGCTTTAATCCCTAAGATAGATTATAATCAGCAAATAAGGATGCTTTATGCGGATACGTTTAATTGTGACAGAATTTTACGTGTCTAGGTCTTAGGAAGAAGTAACGCCTAAGTCTTAAGAATGATATGCCGCCTCGAGATAAGTAATCATTGCACTAATAAACAAACCAACGTTCTGATTGGATTAATAATGGTTAATACAGTTTTCTTATATTTGGCTAGACCGCTCTTTTATCTTCTGTTAATTTGCTTGCGTGTGTTTTAGTGTCTTGAATTGGTTTTAGTCACCAACAAACCTGTGCCAGTCTCTCAGACTGAAAACCCCCATTTTCCATTAGATTTAGGAATTAACATAGGTTTAGCATAGATTAGACTAACTTAGATTAGAAAAACCAAAGTATTAATAAATTGAAAGTGTTCCTCGCTCCAAGTGTTCGACACCCTACTTACCACGAAACTCCCACCGATCGGGTACACTGCCCGTTAAAGTGTTGTTTTTGGTTAAGTCGGCAAAATCTAAATTTAAAACTTGAATCATAATTTAACACCACACAATGACACATCAAGTTTTTGGCGCCGTTGCCGAAGAGTGAGAATTAATCTTAATTTTTATTTGATATTTTGGTTTTTAGCATTAGATTAGATTATATCTAACCCTTGGGATTAGTGTAATTTAGATTAGTGTATAATCTGTATATTTGCTTGTATATTTGTGTGTTTAATTGTTTGTGTGTTTTAATTGTTTTCTCTAATACACTGTTCTGGTCGATAACCCGATACGGCGTATCCACTTCCATTGAATACGGCGTATCCAACTTTTAATCTAATACATCGTATTCATCCAAACAGATTAATACAACGTATTCACTTCAATTGAATACGGTGTATCGATCATCTGATACAAAAGCTGAATTTTCGTGTTTGATTTCGTGCTTATTTTTTTATTCTTTCTTAAAAAAATCATGCTGATATTTTTACCTTGGTGATAGGTCATACATATCAGAGCTAGTTTATTGAAGAAGAGATGGCAGACAAAAGAAGGCAAAAATACAACAACAAGGAAAAATCGGGGGCTAATGACCATGCATATTTACTATTTGGGACTTACATGCATTTATGGTTTAATGGATAAGAACGGACTATGAAGCTGAAAGGTAAAATCCTTGATGATTTTGCACAAAAAAGCCTTTTTCTTTAGCTGGTTACTAATGGGAAGGTAAGATTGCGGGCGGGCATTCAAAAAATACTCTCTAAAAATTGTTTGACCCAAAAATTGAATTTTTACCGAATGTGAATCAGGGATAAACTTTAGGTTGTTGTTTTCCCAAATCTCAATTGTTTGGGAGGATTGTGCATAGAGGTGGTTAGAAAGAATTAAAGGATCGTATAACACCCCGTGTTTTAGGGTCATGGACGCCGTCAATAAATCAACTATGTATTTTTAGTATTGTACGCGTTTGCTTTAAATCGTAATCGTTAAGTTAAATCGCGTAAGCTAAAAATTATCGTTCAATGTAAACGGGCATCAAACAATTAAATGTTTACATCAAGCAAGTGTTAAGTAATTATTTTGAGGATAATTATTAACTTTGTTCATTTTATTTTTATTGGTTGCGTAAAGTGATTACGTTTCGCAATAAAATACGTTTAGGCATACCCGGAACCACCAAAACTTTTCTACGCTTCAACAAATACCCACATTTATACCCAATACCCAAAATTTACAAAATAACATCACATATATACATATAAAACCGGACATAGGTGGATGTATACAAAGAAATATCACAAAAATTCACCACATGGTCTTATGTACATCTCTACACATTAAATGAAGCCATACTTCCCATACTTCCCATACTTTTGACCAATGGCTCCCTAAAAACCCTCATCTTGTCTTGTATAGTGTTATTGACTAGCTTTTATACATATAAGTCTTGCACTCCTAAAGAAAGATAAGATACACTTCAACACTTAACAAAAATCAAAAACTATCTCTCTCTTTTTGCTCTTATCAACCCACGGCATCAAACACCCCTTTTGTATAATTCATAGCTTGATTTTCCAAGTCCATACACACATACCTACATCATATCTAAGATGTCTTAAGTTGTTTGCAAGGGTTGGTTAAAGATTTACAAGTATTGAAGCAAAGAAAGTAAGATTAGGGTTTTCAACCTAATCTAGGGTTTTCATCTATTGCAAGCTTTGGTTTTTAATCTAAACAAGGGTTTAGATTATATTTCTCATCATCATACATCATAAGAAGGTCAACTAAAACCCTTTATGTTCTTACATTTATCATTATATGCATATTTTAGTTCTTTATAGCAAAAATCACCATTAGGACTTTTAAACATGTAAAAAGAGTTTTTACTTGTGATCATCATTATGTACACTTTTACATATGTTATGATGTTAATGATATCATGTTAAAATAGATGTAAAAGTATTGTACCATGTTGATTTAGTGTAAAAATGAATATATACAAATTAGGGTTTTCAAAGTTACTTAATATGTTACAAATAAAAGTATTGCAAATGACTTGTTAACCTTGTTCATGGACTTTTGGACAAGAGATGGACTAATGGACTTTATTATATGTAAGACATATAATATATATATGGTATAAAAGACTTGTGGTAATTTACAAAGTTGAAAGTTATAAAAACAAAGTTTACATATGAATTCAAGAAAGACATCCAAACTTTCTGTTTTAATTCGACATACAACCTGACCATTTTATATTTTTATAAAATAGTACGTCTCATGACGATTCCAAAAAGCTAAGAAACTCGAAAAACGGATTAATAACGAAAAAGATACGCTAATTACGAGTTATACGTTAATTAAACGGGTTTATAAAATAACTTTTATAAAAACAAGTTATAAAACTTATACAAACAGAAGGTTTGATATTTTTATTAAATCACACATATTTTTAGGATTCCAAAAAGATAAGAATCGTGATTTTTCAAACAATAACGAAGAAGTTATGAATTTCGCGAGTTTATATACTTAAAATGTATAAAAATACTTTTATAAAACCATTTTTATAAAAGTTACTGTTCATGACAGAAACATTTATTTTTGTAAACCTCATAAATAAATAGAACTTTCAATTACGAGAACGTGCTCGAAAGAATCGCTAAAAACGGAGCTATAACGAATAAAGTACGACGTTTACGGGTTTTACGATAACTAAAACTATAAAAATAACTTTATAACTGGTGTGAACAGTAAAAAGTACTATTCATCAGGGGACTAAAAATATGAAAATGTCAAATATTGATAACTCGACTTAATACGAAAACGTGGACATAAGAAACGCAAGAAACGGACTTGAAACGCGAAAGTTACGCCAGTTTTACTACAACGGAAATTATAAACGTTTTAACTTATTAAACACAATTTTACCAAAACAATTAGATGGTGATTAACTATATAGAATGATATATGGTAGAAGTTACCCAATACCTATATTGTATTAGGTTGCACTCGATCATTACCGTGATGCATTTTCTGTGACACACTTGATATTCGCTCACTCAAGGTGAGTTCATAGCCCCACATTTTACATGATTTGTTTTACAAGTTTTTGGGGTGAGGAAACATGCATTGTTTTACAATTAGACACAAGTGGTTAAGTTTTTACAATTAAGATTACTGATGCCCTAAGTAGCGATAACCCTAGTTGAGCCCATTATCATGAACTGTCAGTTACTAGATTGTGAGCGCGAATGTTATGAATAGATCTATTGGGATTGACATCCCCGTTCGGGTGATTAGCTATCCTGGTGCAAACCGAACTAAAACCATTTACGAGACATAGATGTAGCGGTAAGAAACAACATCATCGGGCATGTGGGCCATTTATATGGTATTCATTTATGTCGAGCTTCAGTGTCATGAGCTTAGAGCAACGTAATTACATTTATATGATGTCTGCATCTGTTGCATTATCATACACTTGGGAAATCTTGTGGTCCTACAATATATGATTTATCAAACCTATGAATTCACCAACATTATTGTTGACGTTTTAAAGCAATGTTTTTCAGGAGGTTAGTAAGCATAAGGTGCCAAGGACACATTGGTGATTTTGTTTTGGATGTCATGCTAAAGATATGATTGCATTATGTTTTAGGAAACTCTTGAGTTGTGAACCAATATCTTTGTAATAATAACCATGAACAAGTTAAAGCTTCGGGCTATTTGTATCAAACATTTGTTAAATCCAATGTATCAGATTTAAAACGACTTTTTGGTCGTTCTATATATATCTTGTGTTAATGATCTGAGAAGTAACACGCCCCCGACCCTCATTCCGCTGCGACCTAATTTGGGGGTGTTACAACCAATCCAAGCTCCACCTATTTTATTTAATCTGCAAAATAAATACAACTGCAAGAAAAACATTAAATACAAAAGCGCACTTTCGTAGGCACCGCAGTTGCATTTAGCGCATGCAACAAGCCTTTAAACCCATCAGTGTCCCGAGTGGACGAGTTATAGTCTCGTGAGGGTTTCTAGCGAACACACCCACAGAGTTCGATAAATTTATTTTTGGATGCAGAAATCGAGTAAGAAATACACGGGCCCATGCACATCAAATTAATATATATTAGTTTATATATATATATATATATATATATATATATATATATAAATATATATATATATATATATATATATATATATTCTAATGTTTTATAGGTTTATTATTATTTACTATTACTACTACTATTATTATTACTATACTTAACTTGATTTAAGATTCCTTAATGATAAGGTTCAAGTAGGAATGATCCACTCTTAAAGCTTGAGGGAACGAGATTTTTTGTATGTATTCACGGAATGGATATTCTTTTGTTTTTACCACGTGATAGCCCTTTTTTAATGTCTTAATAGGTTTCTCTTTTTTGATTTTATTATTAACGATAATAGGAGGTGGTGGATCTTTTTGAATTTTAGGGGAATCATCGGACTTTTTACTCCCTGTTAATACGGCATTCACGTGCTCGGTGTGAGCTTGAAGAGGAGGTGGTGGTTCAGTCCTGTCGGTTTGTTCTATAGATATGTTTTGAGATTTATCCCACTCATCCATTTTTCTTTCCATGTTTTTAATTTTAGTTTGAAATTATTTTTGTTTTTCTTCATTTTTATAATTATATCGTTAACATTGTTTTTGAAAAACATATTTGTAACTCTTTGACCATCCAAGAATTTGGTGATTGATTTTTCATGATCAGTTTTAGATTGATCGTCCCTGTCAAAAAGTTTATCATGAACGGTTCTCATGCTACGGATACATCTTTTGAAATCCTCAAAATCATTTCTCACATTATTGTTTAATTCTGTAAGCGATTTCTCAAAATCATTAGGATCATGATGGGATTGATGAGAATACGAATCATGAGAATTTTAGTTTTTATTACCTTCAGATTGGATGTAATTTGCTTCATGACGTTCACTCATCGGCGTGTCATCGTTCAGGTGGTTTTTAGAAGCGTTTCCATTTCTAAGCTCATTGTATTTGTTACGTATATCTTGCAATTCTTCATTTAAACTTATAATTTGAGAATCCATAGCCTTCAATTTTTCCATAAATTGAGAATTATCAGTATTACTATCACTTCCATCGGTGAAGGAAACAGATTTTTGATGTTGTTCGTTTTTAGATTTAATGGGCCAATCATGTTCCAAAAAGACTTTGTCCTTGAGAAATTGAAAAGCTTGATTTGGACTTTTGTAGAGCAAGATTCCTCCAACATTTATGTCCAGGATTCCTTGAGTGGGTTCGTCTAGACCATGATAGAATATTTGAATAATAGCTCCTTTGGTCAGACCGTGCCCATGACATTTTCAAAGCATGTTCTTGAGTCTTAACTAGGCTTCGGTTAGACTTTCACATACGAGTTGAGAGAAACTTTTGATTTCAAGTAAAAGACGATTAAACAATGAAGGTGGAAAGAATTTGTTTATAAAAGCTTTCTCATTTGTTCCCACGATGTTATAAACTCTTCATTAAGTTCGTTAAACCAGGTTTTAGCTTTATCGCACAAGGAAAAAGGAAATATCAAAAGCTTAACAGCTTCACTCTGCGTTTCACCGTATCTAAACATGTTGCAGATTGCGAGAAATTCACGGATGTGGTCATGCGGATCGGCCTGCATATAACCATCGAATTTATTTTCCCGAATCATATTCAAGTGGGTACTGTTGATAACAAAGTTGTCATCAACATTGGGTTGAACAATGGCAGAATGAGGAGTCGGTTCTTAGCATTTTCCCACATAGGTTGATCATCGAGATCGAGGATTATTTGTTTGGGTTCAACATCCTCTTCAGGTATATTTATAACGACAAAGTCATTACCGGAAGAATGTTGGGTTGAAGATTTGAGTGATTTGATCTCGACGACTTCTTTTTGGATAGTTTTAATCTTATAATTCCTTGTTATTAAATTTTTATTTAATTTATAAGTTAAATTTACAAGTTGTTTTCCGTAAGATGGGGGATTTATACATACATTAAGCATTTTGCGAAGAGACATTTTTATATATATAATTAAGGCTAATAGGATAATATTCAAAAGAAAGTAAATTATTTTCATATATTTTATAATTTTTTTTATTTTTATAGATTTATATATATATATATATATTTTAATTTAATTATATATAGCAAATAAGGATAAATAAATAAAAGATTTTTTTTGGATAGGTACGGCGTACTTTAGGAAAAGTGCGTCGGCTTTTCTGGAAATTTTATGTTTTTTTCGAATATTATGATAAACTAGATAATTACAAATACACAAGGCATATAATCAGATAAAATACAATTCCAAATGATTATAGAACCTAAGACTAGCAGATTGGGGGTTTTGGTTTTGGTTTTTGAAATAAGATTCTGTTTGTGAAAATTTGCAGAAAGTGCGGCGTACTTGGGTAAAGTACGGCGTACTTCCTGGGTTTTCAGGAAAACCGACGCACAAATAGAATGTGCGGCGTACTTCCTGAGGGAAAAAAATTGGTTTCCGTTTGCCAGAAAACGGTACGGCGAGTTTGAAAATTTTGATTTGCAAAACAATAGACAAGTTAACAAGAAACAATTTAGCACCAAAAAGAAGCAACAAACTATAATAACTTAAACAATTCCCCGACATCGGCGCCAAAAACTTGATGTGTGTTTTGCAAGATTTAAATTTATAATAACTAGAAATACCGATTTTTACTAAAAACACAACATCCGGGCAAGTATACCCGTTCGTGTATAGTATAGTATTAGGTAAGTCCAGGTGGTTCCACGGGAATTGAAGTTCTCACAGTTTATAATTAAGGTGCTAAGGCTAAAATGATTGTCACGGATCAATTTAACCAACTCTTGCATAGATTGAATATTGTAAAGAAAGCGATTAAGAGATGATTCAAGCAAATAATTAAGGTATGTTTGTTTAGGCAATGATGTTACACCCCGCCTAGGCGGAAACACGAGGCGTAACATCATGGATTTCATCACAACACAATGGTGTCAACAATAGAGAGAACTAAATGAAATAGATAAAGAAATGAGACACGATGTGTCATGACAATATCTAACACAAGATAAAGGAGTCTTGCATTAAGATAACAAAGTCATACTACAAGAAAACATAATCCAAAGTCTAAACATCTAAAGATCAATCACATAGCAAACAGTTCAAAAAAAACATAAATAAAATCTCTAGGAGAATGACTCCGCATGCAAACCTATGGTCTCACTAGCCACTCTTCCTAACTTCAACATCCTCAACATGATTACCTGAAAATGATGCTTAAAAATGTCAACATAAAGTTGGTGAGAGTCATAGGTTTAAGACACGAAAATCAAATCCAATTGCAAATTACTATGATAATAAAGAAAATATTGCAGGACAATAGTTGAACTATCATACAGGCTAA
>BQNB010079174.1:0-30322 GCA_026074375.1 Tanacetum coccineum
ATTACAATACAAGACCTAGTTTGACTTTCTAAGACCGATAACATTCTTGTTTGACTTAATATAATTAAGGCTAACACGTGGCAAACATCCAACGAGGCACGATTGTCGAGGACATAGTATAAATAGGACCAGTAATCACTGTGCACATTTCCACAATTTCTAAATCAAACCACCATCTTCACACACACAATCGTACAAGGCACTTATTCCCACGGAATCCCCGCACGACAGGTTAGTATACCATGCCTTTTTGTAAAAGTAAATTAAAATGGGTAGGGATATAATACAACTCGAGAACGCCGTATCAACCATCTCCCAAGAGTACCTGCTAGAGTTTACCTTCGAGTACGGCATACCAGAGGACTTACATCCGGAGTTGCCTGGTCCAGAGGATACAATTATGGACTTTCCGGAGGGTAAAGTCGGCGTATACACCAGGTTTTTTTAGTTTGCAAATTTTCGCTTCCCCAACTCCTAATTCCTCTTCGATATTCTTGGATACTACCAAATTCATTTGTCACAATTGTTAAAGATAGGCGCAGCCAAAGTAAGCCACTTTGAAATCAATTGTCGCGTCCTGAATATAATTCCCACACTTCCTTTATTCCGCGTCTTCTACGTTCCTTCGTACAATTCGGGGTGGATGTCGTTCAGCAAACGACCAAGGAAAAACACCCCGCAATGCTATACAAAACCCTTGGACTCCCTAAAAAACTAGAACAATCGATTTTTCTGGGTGGACAAGAGATTATTTCCCACCGTTGTTGACTGGTGTACGAGCGCTCCAAAAGATTAGATGGCAACAGCGAACTCGTATTCTACGGCGGACGTAACAGTATTGGATACACACCGTACTCCTATCCAAAAACAACCAGAAGCCCTGTTATGCCTAGTTGGGCTGAGCCGGAGATACTTTCTGGGGGACGACGTGTACCCTACATTTCTCTATGACGATGACCGGGGTGGGTGTGTATAAATTGTCAATTATTTCACACATGTTCATGAAAACATACTAACGGTTTTTGTGCGAATGCAGATATGGATTTGTTTAACTTGATTAGTGCCCCTAATCCCGCCAAGGTGAAGATTGGGTCCCGTCCTCGTGCTGCTCATGAGGTGCCACTCTTAACTGTCACAGCAAACCGGGTAATAGATATGGAAGACCCGGCCATGGCGTCAGGATCCTCGGGGACACCTTCTACAGTCGAGAGGTCGCCTCTGGACTTTAATAACGAAAACCCTGCCCCAATAGTGACTGAAGGGACCGGGGCGGAGGATCAAGCTCAAGATGTTCTGGCGCCCGGGGCCCCTCCTAAGGAAGCTGCAGCGACCACTGAGGTTATTTAAGAGGCAGTGCAAGAAGAAGAAGTAGTCGCTATGGAGCCGCCTGTGAACAAAAGGCGAAAGCAAATGCGCTGTAAAAGAGTTAATGAGGAGGTGGAGGTGAATGCGCCGTCCAAGGTGCTGAGGAAATATCACGTGTCCAGCCTCGCACATAGTATCCACGGAGGAAAATCCCTAGTTGCAATGGGGTTAGACGCGGGCTCCACCTTCTCTACACCGGATGCCCAGGATGATTCTACTACTGCGAAGAGTGTGAGCGACCCGGATCCTCTATCTTATTCGAAGCCGCAACCATTCCCAGAGCAAGACATTACCCAGTAAGTGATCTAGTCCCCACATATTCCTTATTATATGCTGATTTGTAAAGCAGTGCTAATTAAATCGTATGTGTCGTATAATGTGGATGCAGATCTTCGAAGGGAACGGCTACCGAGATCCCTCCTCAACATGTTGAGGCCACGGAGGTTAATGTCTAGCTTTTCGTGGGGAGTCCGGATTCAGGGAAATCGACCTCTGTCCCATCCGTAGAGGGGTCGCCAAGTGGTATATATCAACGTGTGTGGGGTGTGACTAATAGTTGCCGCCTGGACACCCCTGAGGCTTGCCAAGACCTAGTAGATCACACGGTGCCACCAGGATACTTCTTGGAGCTTCGCCACTTGCCTAATGCTGAATTCCTGGGCCAGTACAACATGAACCTGGCGCGGCAGGTGGCGATAGGTTCTCAACTCTGGCTAAGATTCGAACAAGAGGCCAGACTACTAAAAAAGGCTAGAGCCAAGATAGCCAGACGAGATCAGAGAATCCAAGTAAGGGGGAGGAGATGAAGAAGCTTGATCAGGAAATCTAATCCCTCTGGGTTGTGGAATCAGAAGTGCATGGTCTCCGTAACCGAACTCAGAATTTAGAGTCCTTACTTGAGGCTGAGGTGGATATGTAGAAGGCCGCGGAGGCTAAGAATGTTGAGTTAACCAAGGATTTGGAAAGCCTACGCGTCTAGTTCTTAAACCTCTAAGTGAATAACAATTAGTTGTCTCAGCAAGTGTCCCATCTTCAAGTGCAAGTCACAGGTGAGGAGAGGATAAAGGCTGCGTTTGAAGAATTCAAGAAGTACGAGGACAATAAGGTTGAGCAGTGGTGTGCGAAGATGGTTGCTCGTCTAGATAAACTAAGTGTAGATATTGATGAAGAGTTGTAGCCGCACATGTTGACGGCGATTGCAGGTCGTCGCTGGGTCATCGGGCATGGCCTACGCCTTGCCGTTATGAAGTGCGCCGAATCTTCAGAGATAAGGCAGGCGTTTGCTAATGTTGTGTCTGCAGGTCTTGCCAAAGGTATGAGCGAAGGCCTGAAATACGGCATAGAGCATGGAAAGGCTGGCCGTGACCTAGCGGATGTTAAGGCATATGACCTGGAGGCCAATAACAAATTAGTCAAAGCCCTCCAAGACTTGAAAGATCTGAAATATCCGATGGTAGACTAACTAGAGAAGTTTAAGGATGCCCCAATGGAGTTAATCATGACATCTCTTCATTTGGAATGTGATACCGAAGAGGATGCCCCTTAGTGGATCCGTGATCTCCATCTGAGCTCCTCCCAACTAAAGATCCCCATATACCCTGAGGTACGTGCTCCTAAAGACCCTTGGGCTGTTAAAAAAGAGGTACCGTTGGAGGATGTTATTGCGGCAAATATAAGTCGGGCAGAGAAGAAAAAGAAGTGCGGAGTGGTTTGTCGCACTCACGGGATTGGTTCTACGTACCATGCCAGGCCTGACGGTATCCTCGTATCAGTCCCTACCGTTGGTCCTCAGGGTCTTGCCATTTTGCTCACGGATGCTGGTACGCAGACTCAGAGATCTGAAGACAAGGCATCTCTAAGATTGTTTAGGTCCAAGTCTCTACCACCCATGTATAACTTAGATTAGCCATAGCATCGCCTGTGGTACTTAGACAACATTTTTGTATGTAATATGTGCACGGGTATCCGTGATTAACAATGTAATTTACTAACTCCTGATATATTTTGTATATACCCGTGCTCCGTGGGAGTCTTTTCGTATGTACCTAACGTCTTAGGTATACGTAGCATAAGGATACAGAATCCATGGCCGCTGGGGTTGCAACCCTCTTATACGGCAAGCAATTGTTAGGGTGCTTATCCTTTAAATATCTAAATACATCCATCATATTGATTATGCATTATACAGAATAACAAGTGATTAATATTAAAGAAGAGAACATTTTACTTGGGGAAATTTTCACATAAAGAAGTCACTAGGTTAGCTAGACCCGTGGAGTTTTATTAATAACTTGAAAACAAAAGGTAGAATACATGGATTACTTTATTAAAAACCCTAAGCAAAAGATAGAATAGAAAGACGTAAACTTATCCATGTCATAACTTAAAGGTAACATTTCTTAACTCACGTTTTTCTTCCAGTAAATCCAAATTAAGCCGCAGCTCTTCATCATTATGCACGGCGTCTACTGCCATGGTGCGGTATGTTGGCATTCCGATTTCTGCGAGTATGACGGTTTCAGTTCCATAGGTCAAGGAGAAAGGGGTATCACCATGGATTGACTTAATCATTATACGGTGAGCCCAAAGGACATGGGGAAGTTCTTCTATCCAATTCTTGTTTCCCTCGCCTAGGCGGGCCTTGATTCCTTCACCCAAGCTCTGGTTTGCTCTCTGCACGAGCCTATTGGACTGCGGATGTTTCACTGAGGCGAAACGATATGCGATATTCAACTTTTCACACCAATCCTTGAATGGGTTGTCGCTGAATTGTTTACCATTGTCTGAAATTATTTCTCTTGGGAGACCGAAGCGGCATACAATGTTGTTCCACACGAATTTCTTCACCTGATTACCAGTGATTCTTGCCACGGCTTTCGCCTCTATCCATTTTGTGAAATAATCCATGGCGACTATCAAAAACTTGACCTTTCCTGGTCCTTTCGGGAAAGGGCCAGCTATGTCAATTCCCCACTTGTAGAACGGCCATAGAGCCATGATTGGGGTTAGCGGCTGATGGGGGTTTCTTGGCACGGGACGGTGTATTTGGCAATTGTTACATGCGCATATCATATCTCGCGCGTCTCGATGCATGGTCGGCCAATAGTATCCCAATTGCATGGCCTTGGCCACCACGGATCGCGGTCCTGCATGCATGTTGCACGACCCCTCGTGTATTTCTTGAATTACATAATCCGCTTGGAGTGGCCCAACACACCTTAGCCACGGCTTTAGGAATGACCGCCTGTAAAGAACCCCTTCCAACAATTCGTACTGTCTGGCTTTGATACGAAGTTTGCTTGCCTCCTTTCTATCACCGGGAAGGGTGCCATCTTTCAGGTACTCTATTATCGGGGTCATCTATGTTGGTCCCTCTTCCTCTACTATCGCCTCCACTTCCTTCTCTTGTATGGATTTTTCTTTAAGTATTTCAACCAAGACCTGTTTTGCTAGGTGTGTGAAACTGGTTGACGCGATTTTGCTCAGGGCGTCTGCCTTCTTGTTCTTGCTTCTTGGGACTTGACTTATGGAAAAGTTAGCAAAGCCACTGATTAGGCTTTTGGCCTTCTCAAGGTACTTGACCATATTTTCTTCCTTGGCGACGTATGTCCTTAGGATTTGGTTTGCTACCAGTTTGGAGTCTACGCTTACTTGCACATTGCGCACACCCATTTGCGCTGCTATCCGAAGGCCAGCTATCAGTGCCTCATACTCTGCCTCATTGTTAGAAGCGGTAAACTAGAACCTTAGTGCGTAGGTAAACTATGTTCCTTCCGGGATTGTCAGTATTAAGCCAGCGCCTGATCCATCTACACATGACGATCCATCTGTGAATAGTACCCATGGCTCTTGCGGGGTTTCCACAATTGATGTGTCTGGCGGATTTTCGTCCGGCTTCTCTACAAGGAAGTTCGCCAGGATTTGTCCTTTCACCGACGTCCTTAGCCGGTAAGTGATATTGTGTTCTCCCAACATGACGCTCCATTTTTGTAATCATCCTGCCATGTCGGGACATGAAATTATTTGTTTAATCGGTTGGTCTGTAATAACCATAATGGGATGCGCTTGGAAATACCTCCGCAACCTTTTGGCAGCAAAAACCAATGATAGAACTAACTTTTCCATTGGGGTATAGTTTAGTTCAGGGCCCTGTAATGTGCGGCTTACGAAGTAGACCGGCGTCTGAACCATGCCCCTTTCAGTCATCAAGACCGCACTAATAGCTCCGTGGGTAGCGGACAGGTATACAATTAGTTTCTCCTTTGGATTGGGTGCTACCAGCAGGGGTAGCTCTGACAGGTGCTGCTTTAGTTGCTTGAAAGTTTGTTCTGCTTCTGGTGTCCAATGAAAGTCACTATTTTTAATGCACTTATTCAAAGTTTTGAATAGCGGCAAGGACCTTTCTGCACACTTGGAGAGGAATTTGTTCAAACTAGCCAACTTCCCATTGAGGCTCTAGACCTCTTTGATTGTCCGTGGGGACGGGAGTTGTAATACATCTTCTGTTTTGTCGGGGCATGGTTTTATCCCTTCCGGGATAATCATGTACCCTAGGAACATTCCTTCTACTGCCCCAAACGTACATTTTTTAGGGTTGAGCTTCATGTTGATTTTGCGTAACGTACGAAACGTTTCATCAATATCTCTTAGCATTTCCGCTTCTGTATGACTCTTAATAACCAAGTCATCAACGTACACTTCTATGTTCCTACCAACTTGGCTGTCAAAAGCCTTGTCCACCAGCCGCTGGTACGTGGCGCTAGCATTTTTGAGGCCGAAAGGAATTTTGGTATAGCAATATACCCCTTAGCAAAGTCATTTTCTCTTCGTCTGACTCTGCCATTTGTATCTGGTGATAACCTTTGTAAGCGTCCAAGAAGCACTTAAAGGGGTAGCCGCAGAGAGATTCAACTTTCCAGTCAATTTCCGAAAGGAGGTAAAAATCCTACGGACAAGCCTTGTTTAATTCCGTGAAATCCACGGACATCCGCCAGCTACCTGCGGACAGGCCTTGTTTAAGTCTCATGATTCCTGCCCCTACTAGTTTCTGTACCTCCGCTTGGATCGCTTTTGCACGCTCCAAGGCCTGGCCCCTTTTCTTTTGTCAAACAGGCGAATACCCTTCCCTGATATTGAGTCGATGTTCAGCTATTGATCGTGGTACTCCTGTCATGTCTGACGGTTTCCATGCGAATATGTCTAAGTTTTTCTTCAAGAGTGAACATAGTTCATTTCGTCCATTCGCGGATAGCATCCCTCCGATTGCTACCTCATGATCAAGGAAATTCGGGTGTAGAGCTACTTTAAAATTTTCAAGACGGACCCTGGCCTCTTTGGGTATCTCCTTAGATTATATAATCACCGTGGCGCACTTAGCCGGGATCAAGATAGTGCTACGGATAGTCACTATTCCTCCGTCAGCTGGGAACTTAAGCATTCCGTGGGCTATGGATGGCACCGCTTGGATTTCTCGTATTCCAGGTCTTCCAATGATACCATTGTACGGTGATAATGACCTTACGATCATGAAATTCATCCATGCTCTTGTAGAATGATCTGCATCTCCTATTGTTACTAAGAGCCTATGTTGTCCCAGCGGCCATATAGTTTCTCCACTAAAACCGGTTAACGATGTCGTCGCTGGGACCATTTGGTTCTTGATTTCTGGTCGGAGTTGGTTGAAGCAGTGCTCATAGAGCACTTCCGTCGAGGAACCTCCGTCTACATACATGCGGTGAATCATGTGCCCACCTATTTCCGCTTCTATAACAAGCGGACCTTCTATTCCACTACTGGTTGTAACACCCTCAAATTGGGTCGTAGCGGAATAAGGGTCCGGGGCGTGTTACTTCAATGATCAATAACACAAGATATATATAGAACGACCAAAAAGTAGTTTAAAATCGATACATTGGATTTGACAAAGTATTTGTTACATAAGCTCAAAGCTTCACTTGTTCACTTATTCACTTGTTCAAAATACAAAGATTTCTAGCCTATAACAGATATACAAAATGTAATGCGACAAAATCTTTAATGCATGATATCCAAATCAAAACCACCAATGTATCCCTTGCACCTCGTGCTTATTGACCTCCTGAAAAACATTGCTTTAAAATGTCAACAATAATGTTGGTGAATTCATAGGTTTGATAAAGCGTATAATGTAGGACCACAAGATTTCCTAAGTGTATGATAATGCAACAAATGCAGACATCATATAAATATAATTACGTTGCCCTAAGCTCATGACATTGAAGCTCGACATGAATGAAAACAATCTAAATTCCCTACATTGCCCATGTTGATGTTCTAACCCGCAACATCCTATTTTAGACATGGTATACGTTCGTTTGTCCAGTGATAGCTAATCACCCGAACAGGGATGTCAATCCCAATAGATCTATTCATAACATTCGCGCTCACAATCCAGTAATGATGCGAACCTAGGGTCACGATCACAAATAATCGAGAGAGGTATTCCATGCCTCGTGACCACCTCCTTTAGGTACATTCTTGCAAGTTTATCCATCGGATCAGTCTCTCTCATCGGTACAAAGATTGCGGACTTAGTGAGTCGGTCAACAATCACCCAAATAGTGTTGTAGCCTTGTGACGACTTAGGAAGCTTCGTGACAAAATCCATAGTGATGTTGTCCCACTTCCATTGAGGTATATCGGGTTGTACTAACAATACTGATGGACTTTGATGTCCTTCCTTGACCTTGGCACAATTCAAACATTTGCTAACATAGGTGGCGATGTTTGCCTTCATATTGGGCTACCAATATAGCTTTTTCATGTCTTGGTACATCTTTTAAGAACCCGGATGAATAGAATACTTTGACTTGTGGGACTCGTGCATGATCACAGTCCTCAAACCACCATAGCATGGCAACCAACTCTTGCCGTTTAGACATAGAGTTCCATCCGCGCGGGGTTCCAACTTTTCTGTCCTAAGCTTCTCCGGATCTTTAGAATTTTCAACCAACATGCCTCCAACATCTTCGTTCTTGATGTTCTCTGGTTTCTGTGCTTCAGTTTAAGCATCTAAAATTTGTTTGGGAAGATTCAAACCTATAGTCATGACTAAGGCTCGAACCCTTAATGGTGGCTCTCGTTCCTTCCTGCTCAAGGCGTCAGCGACAACATTTGCTTTCCCGGGTATAACGAAATCTCCAATCGTCATTTCTAAGCAATTTAACAATGACGTTGCTCATATTCTCAGCCTCCTTTTGATTAAGAATGTGTTGATGGACTTTGTGATACGTGAAACGTACACTTGGTTTCGTACAAATAGTGTCTCTAAAGTTTTAGAGAAAACACTACCGCTCCAAGTTCCAAATCATGAGTCGTATAGTTCTTCTTATGAATTTTCAGTTAGCGTGATGCATAAGTAATCACCTTCTCTCTTTGCATCAACACAACGCCCAAACCTTTGATCGAAGCATCGTAGTATACGATAAAAATTTGCTTCTCTTCAGGTAAAGCCAGAATTAGTCACCTACATAAATTCTACTTTCAACAATGGGAACGTGTTTCTTGTTTGTCCACCCCATCAAAATTGTTCTTATTCTGAGTGCGCTTGGTCATTGGTTTGGCAATCTTCAAACATCCTTCGATGATTTCTACAATAATACCCAGCAAGACCTAAAAATTGACGAATCTCCATTGGTGACTTAGGAGATGCCTAATCTTTAATGGATTCGATCTTGGCAGGGTCCACGTAAATACCCTGGCTGTCAATCACGTGATCGAGGAACTGTACTTTAGGAATCTAAAATTCACACTTGGAAAATTTGGCATACAACTCCTCTTTCTTATAGCATCTCTTAAGATTAATTAAGGTGCTCTACGTGTTTTGCTTGTTCTTTGAATATATCATAATATCGTCAATAAAGACAATTATGAATTTATCTAGATATGGTTTGCACACCCGATTCATAAGGTCCATGAACACAGCAGGTGCGTTTGTCAAACCAAATAGCATAACTTGAAATTCATAATGGCCGTAACGGGTTTTGAAAGCGGTCTTCAGAATGTCTTCTTCTCGAACCCTCAGTTGGTGATAACCCGACCTTAGGCCGATCTTCGAGTAGACACTCGACCCTTAAAGCAGATCAAATAAATCATCAATTCTTTGGGGAGCGGATAACAGGTTCATTCACCGTCAGTTTATTCAATCCCGGTAATCAATGCACATTCGAAATGATCAGTCCTTCTTCTTGAAAAACAAGACCGGAGCTCCCCAGGGTGAGGAACTAGGTCTTATAAAGCCTTTGTCAGCTAGTTCTTTTAGTTGCTCCGACACTCTTTATATTTTCAGAAGTTCCATCGATAAGGCGCGAGTACGGGTGGGCGGCACTGTATCAAATTGATTTGAAATTTACTTGACGGTCGAAGGAAGACCCGGCAAGTCCTTAGGGAATACATATGAAAATCCCAGATGATTGGTACGTCCTCAAGTCGCTTCTTCTCTGACTTGTCTTTTGTCTCCTTTGTATTAATGTTTGCCAAAAAGATGGACATCCTTTAGCATTGTTTTTTGTGTTTTGGTGTACGAGATATTGTACGACGAGCTCGTATCCATGGTTACTTTAGTCAACTAGTGAACAATTATGTTTCATTTCCCCAGGGGAATACGAACAATCTTCTCGGCACACACATGATTGCTTGGTACTTTTACAACCAATCTATACCAATCTTTAGCGTCGAAAACTACCACAGTTCTAGGGCATTAAGTCTTTGTGAATGGGTGGTTCTGGATATTTAATGTTACAACCCCTAAGGAGCGTGTTGAACCCAATCTAATTTCCTATCGGCACAGTATCGAATACAGATAGATAGCTTAGCGGTTGTTTAGAAGTGAACGTACCCGTCACGGACGTTAGGAGTCTCGGTTTATCATTGCATGCCCTACCGCAATACACATTGGCTGGTGCATTGCCACCTCTAACTTGCTTACCCGGTTATTTGTTGTTTTTGTATCCCCTCTGTCCGTCAGCTTTGGACAATTTCCCTCTTAAATATCCTGAATCCACATCAATAAACAAGTAGGTATCTGGCCTGACCCAGTGCCCTCCTTCTGGTTGTTAGTATTGTGGCACTTGCCTTACTCTACACGTCACGGGCCAAATAGACCAAACTTAGTTGCATTTGTGGCTTTGGTTAGCACATGGACCATCGTGGTGGATATTGCATTTGGAGCATAGGTAGTTTAGTATCCACCCATATTGTTTCTTCTAACAGTCCCCTGCAGCCTAAGCCCTGCGGTGTTCTGCCTCTGTTTTTGGTGTTGTGTTGTGGTTGTTGGTTATTATCTTGCGTTTTTGTTCATTGTCCTCGACGGTCAGGCAAAAGTGTGGATTCTCTTATCAATCATCCGATTTCCATTTCCAGTTGCCCTTTGCTATGTTTTAGGCTTGGATGTACTACAACTTCGTAGTTTTTGTCGGCTAAGCAACCGACATATTTTCTCAATCTGGTCAGATTCTTCAGGATAACATTCTACAACAGTAAGTGCCAGTTCCTTAAACGTTGGGTTGTACCATTTATCAATCGATACATTTCACTTTCAAATTCCCATAGTTCGAATTCGAAGTTTCTTAATCTACGGTACCTTGGGCTGTACTTGTCAGTCATTTTCTTCTTCTGTTTCTAGTCCAGGTCTTGAAATAAGCAATGTCCTTACAGAAGTCCTATACGTAGGAGTTCGTGGTCCTTTCTTTTGGTGCATTTTCGTCAAATCCCAAGTTAATATAATACCCGTTAGATTTCATAAAATCATAACCATGACATGACATATACCCAATAAGTAAAATGAGATCACATCACAACGTGAAATGCACCACTGAATTAAATATTAACATATGGTGTAGCTAAATTAACCATTCATTCATAATAATTCGATTATAGACATGGACATAATACACATATTCCATTAGATAATTGGTAAATCATACATGATTGGTAAGATACAAAATGATCACAACGATTAGGTAAAATAAAGAATATATACACCTAAAGCCATATTAGCGGGAGTACACCGTAATAATTAGTAGGCTGTACAATAATAACTAGCCCATAACATATTTAGAACTGCTACCAGCCTCCTCTGGTGCATCTGGCTGTGCAGGACCTTTGGCGGGTCCCTGCTGTCTCTCGAACTCTGTCATCTGAGTCTGAAGCCTCTTCAGCAGCTTCAGTGCCTCTATGAACTGCTTCTGCCTCCTGCGATCTGCCGCCAGCATCTCTGTAATCACTGCCTGCCTCCTACGGTCTGCTGCCTGTGGCTCTGTAATCACTGCATGTTGTGCTACCACCTGAGTACGTAACGACATAACCTCTGCACGTGTAAGGTCACTCGCATCCATGATCGTCCCCAAGCCTCTCGAGACATCCTGGCCTTAGTCTCTATGAGCCTAGCAGTACGAGCATGTGCATGCCTATCCCTATAAAGCATGTTGAGCCGACCAGCCATCAGCTGTCGCTCAGACTGCTCATACATCCAAAACCTCTTTTATCCTTTATCTGTGTCTGCTAACCCTTCGTGTTACACCCCGCTACCGATTAGAGAGATAATAAGGGTCACGTTATGGTGTCACATCAGAACATATATACGCAAGCGGGAGATTTTATTTAATAAATTATTGAACCAAAATCAAAATATCTTTCCAAAAGTATAAAAGCCCAAACATAAAGGGTCTAAATGCAAAACTTCATACGTATAGGTCTTCTCAAAACAATTATTCAAAAGTTAATGAGTCTCTAGGGTAGGTCTTCTAATTCTTCCTAAACGCCTCTCTTATTTCCCAGCTTCCCGCTTAACACCTGCCGCAGAAAAAGAAAACGCAGCTGAGCTAACGCACAGTGAACAGATATAATAACAATAACGGTAATAAAATGAAGGAATGAACGAAACAAATCATGAGAACTTTAAGCTTTAAGACATCATTTATTGCGAAATAGACCACACTAAAATAAGGTAAAGCTCGATACTCTGATCATTTTGGAAAGTTGTTATAGAAGTAATGAACTTTTACAGCCACGTCAATTAAGTTGTATACATACTCTCCAAAAGGAAGTAATTGCCAACTTGCACTCCTACGGATACAGACTCTGAAAGAAATCAACCTGTTAAATTGTATTCATTTCTCTTACAATGAAGCACTCTACTCCGACCTTACCCCACCCATCAATATCTGACTCCTCACCCTAGATCACCCCACATATCCCCACCTCACCCACTACCACCCCCTTGTAAAATGTACCTCACCACTCCCACGCCTAACTCTGATACTCATAGCTACCTGACTCCAAATATCTATAAGCAACGAAATTGCAGCATACGACCAGCCACAAGTGTGTTACTTGACTAACGACTCAAACAATGGTGGTATAAATTTAGTGTGATAGGATGTATTGATGGCTCAATATCAATCGCACTCGATTGTTGATCATCACTCTCGCATACAAAATAGACATATGCATCAGTCTATATTTCAACAATAAACAAGTGCACCTAGGATGCTCAATTTAACTTGCTGTCTCTCTCATGCAAAATTTTACTCAAACTCTCATAGTTTTTCTGCCTAAATTCTCTAATCCATAACATTCTAGTACCAGAGCTCACGTGTGTCAGTGTGATTCGAGATGCGCTACCAATGGTAAATGTAACTAGCTATCTAGTTGAGATGGATGTGATTATTGTCCATAAGTATGCATGTCTTTGCAATGAATTGTCGTGCTATAAAACTTTATATTGAAAGAACGCTGGTATTATTAGTAGCATCTACATTTATGTTACACTCTTCATAGAATAACTTGATTTCGATAACTCTGTGTAAAGTAACATCATATTAAAATCGGTTTCATTTTACTTAGTGAATCCTTATCTATGTGGGACCAATTCATCCACACCACCTGAGTCACCATACGAGCACCACAGGTCACCAACCAACACCAACACCCAACACACACACCACCCAGGCGTCACCCCCCCCCCTCTACCACCAATTGGTCTGCCACCCCCTTCACAATATGCTCTACGGTCATGGTTACCTCCATGACTTAGTTCAAATTAGCTGCATGGCTTAGATTACCCAGTACGGATATATATGTGGAACAAGATACTAATGATCATGTAAAGATAATAGTTATAAAATCATATTCAAACAGGTTATCAAACAAAACTCAAATTGCGATAATATCAATTCATAAACGAAATTCAAGAATATCAATAAGTCATGAGTACGGATAGCAAATAAGACGGAATATCAAACGAATCAAAGTATTTGAAACAAATGAGGATCAAGTCATGAGATGTCCTTACTAAAAGGACAGAATATTTGTACCTTAGCGAATGCACATGGAAAGAAATGAATACAAACGGAAGGAAATCACACAAGTGTCACCGGATCTACAAAAAGCTTATTTATTTACTTTACTTGACGTGTTTACAAGTTACTAATAATTTCCAAAATGAGAGTTGACTTTACTTATTTAGGGTTTCCAAAAATATTTTAAAATTTACGAGTTATTTTAGGTAAGTTTCCTAACTTAAAAGTCTAACCAAATCATATTCTAAAAATACACCAAAAACACAGGTCTTCCCAAATGTATCTAAAGTTTCCCCAATCAAGGATTTGATTTACTTCCAATTTTAGATGACCCTATGACTCTTGTTACCCAAAACAGTCTCGAAATCAGCCTGGCATAAACTTATGAAAAGTTGACACGATTTTACCCTACTTAGGCATCTTGAAAAATTATGAAAGAAATCAGAGAAGTAGATAATATCATATATTTTTACCAGTTCGAAAATTAGCCCTTAACTCCTTATGGTTTTCGAATTAAAAATCAAATACTACAAGTGAAATTTTCGGATTTGATTTCCAGAATTGTCACTTAATCTTGTAAAATCTAAAAATCGACCTTCCCGACCTCCAATTGACATGAGGCCGGATTTTCCAGAAACTAGATTCATTGAACTTAACCTTAGGCTCAAGAATTATGTTAAAAGCTATTTTTATGAATGAGATATGACCCGATTAACATGACCCAAAATTCTGCCCATAATTTTAATCAAGAAAAACCCCAATTATCCTCATTAATTCATATCCTAGGGTTTCAAAACTTGTAATCTTTCATTTATAACACATTTAATGTTTGATTAGGGTTCATAACATGTTATCAACCACATTCCAAAAGATTTACCCATAGAAAAACTTTAACATATATGTTCTAAAATTTATCCTTTTGAAAATCATGATTTTTTTTTTTGTGTTATGGAAATCTTAGTTTATGAATATGGTTTGAACAATTAACAAGAACACAAACAAACGATGAGATGATTACCAATGGGGAGGATGGTGAGGATGGGTATGAACACTATCAAACACAATGAGTACATCAAAGATATGAAAAAGATGGGGTTGGACACACATTTCACACATAGCTAGAAAAACACTAAAAATCACCTATTCTTCTTTCTTGCTTGGACCCTCAATGGAGGATTACACACAAATTGGAAGATAGAATTTTGAGAGAATGATGAGAATGAGAGAGGGGACCGAATTTATAAGGATGGGGAGAAGGGGGGGTTGAGAGACAAAATATTTTACTCTGCAAAAATAAAGATATTGTCTAGTTTTCTTTACACTTAATTCCCAATTTAAACCAAACTCTAAAAATAATTGATTTTGGTGTATCCATACCTTAATATGTCCGGCCTTATTGGGTCAAAGGGGGGGCAATATATTTTTTTTACCTTTTTTAAAATATTACACAAAATCTTTCCTAAACCTTTAATACTTATCTCTTAAAGATAGGTCTTAACTAAAAAGGAAAGCAAATAATTAATTAATCAAAAATTTTCAAAATTTATATTTATTTTTTATTTAAAAACCTGGCTATATCGGTTTTATTTTTTTTAATTTTTTTTAATTTTAAAGAAATCAAATACTTTAGGTTATATTTCTATTATTTCCAAAATCCATAACTTAAGGTTTTTATTTCCAAATTCTTTTATTATACCTTAGGTTATACTTCAAAATTAATAGAATGAAATGAAAAATTCAAATTTTCAAAATTTGGGTTTTACAACTCTTCCCCTCTAAAAAGAAAATTTCGTCCTCGAAAATTGCAGGTAGAAGACTAAACGAAACGGATACAAAACCAGAATCTGATCTAATGGATACATAACCACAGATGCGGTCAAGTGATATTGAAACTCTCAGAAGTGAAACATGAAACACATCATTCAGATAAAAACCATTGCGGAACGGTAAGCAAAACCGAAGAAACTTTACCAACACGATCTAAGATTTCAAACGGGTCCCTGTTGTCTCTCAAACTCTGTCATCTGAGTCTGAAGCCTCTTCAGCAGCTTCAGTGCCTCTATGAACTGCTTCTGCCTCCTGCGATCCGCCGCCAGCATCTCTATAATCACCGCCTACCTCCTACGGTCTGCTGCATGTGGCTCTGTAATCACTGCCTGCTGTGTTACCACCTGAGTACGTAACGACATAACCTCTGCACGCGTAAGGTCACTCGCATCCATAGATCGTCCCCAAGCCTCTCGAGACATCCTGGCCTCAGTCTCCATGAGCCTAGCAGTACGAGCATGTGCATGCCTATCCCTATAAAGCATGTTGAGCCGACCAGCCATCAGCTGTCGCTCAAACTGCTCATCATCCAATCTCGTATATATCTCGTCTGTGTCCTGCCTAACCCTAGTGTAACACCCCACTCCGATAGAGAGACAAAGGGTCACGTTATGGTGTCACATCAGAACATATATACGCAAGCGGAAGACTTTATTTAATAAATTATTGAACCAAAATCAAAATATCTTTCCAAAAGTATAAAAGCCCAAACATAAGGGGTCTAAATGCAAAACTTCATAAGATAAAGGTCTTCAAAACATTATTCAAAAGATAAAGGTTCTCTAGGGTAGGTCTTCTAACTCTTCCTACACACCTCTCTCATTTCCCAGCTTCCCGCTTAACACCTGCCGCAGGAAAAGAAAACGCGGCTGAGCTAACGCTCAGTGAACAGATATAATAACAATAACGGTAATAAAATGAAGGAATGAACGAAACGAATCACGAGAACTTGCCAAAACAAATGCCAAAGGATAGATATAGAACAATGAATAGGAATAGAGTAATCAAAGGAATGCCCACGAGCCCAAACAAATGTCTAAAGCATGCCACATGCTTAGACCCAAAACAAATATCTCCATATAGTCAAATGTACACAGGTGGATCAGACCTGATGTACCCAAATGTGAAATGGGGTGTATTGCACACACTCACCATTCACCAAAACAAAACAGAACAAAGTACCTAGGATGCATCCATACGCTCCCTGCAAAACAAAGTCATATCCAGATATACACAAGCACTATGGCGAGTGTACAACATATATAATCAAATCATATCCAGTGCACATACAAAAGGGAACGCCGTGGACCAATCACACCGCCACAGATAGTGTCATGCCATCGGTGCATCAATGACATGGCCATGGTACCTCCATGGCTAGTTACAAATAGCTCGGGCAAAGGGTTAGGCAAAGGATAGCAAACAACAAATTTCAAATGTTCTAATTATGGTAACAAATCTTGTGGCATAATCAATAGGAATCAAAGAGGATCACGAATAATGATATCAAATCAAACGGAATGCCAACGAATATCAAATGGAACCAATCATAGATAGCAAATCAAATGGGAATATCAACAGTATCATACGAATCAAAGCAACTAAATCGAATAGGAGACAAGTCATGAGAGGTCCTTACTAAAAGGACAGAATATGCGAATGCACATGGAAAGAAATGAATACAAACGGAAGGAAATCACACAAGTGTCACCGGATCTACAAAAACATATTTATTTACATTACTTGACTTGTTTTACAAGTTACTACTCAACTTTCCAAAAAGTGAGAGTGACTTTACTTATATTGGGTTCCAAAAATATTTTTAAAAATTTACGAGTTATTTTAGTAGTTTCCTTACTTAAAAGTCTAACCAAATCATGTTCTAAAAATACACCAAAAACACAGGTCTTCCCTAATGTATCTAAAGTTTCCCCAATCAAGGATTTGATTTACTTCCAATTTTAGATGACCCTATGACTCTTGTTACCCAAAACAGTCTCGAAATCAGCCTGTCATAAACTTATGAAAAGTTGACACGATTTTACCCTACTTAGGCATCTTGAAAAATTATGAAAGAAATCAGAGAAGTAGATAATATCATGTATTTTTACCAGTTCGAAAATTAGCCCTTAACTCCTTATGGTATTTTCGAATTAAAAATCTAATACTACAAGTGAAAATTTCGTGATTTGATTTCCGAATAGTCACTTAATCTTGTAATCTAAAAATCGACCTTCGACCTCCGAATTGACAAGAGGCCCTGATTTCCAGAAACTAGATTCATTAACTTAACTTTAGGCTCAAGAATTATGTTAAAAGCTATTTTTATGAATGAGATATAACCCGATTAACATGACCCAAAATTCTGCCCATAATTTTAATCAAGAAAAACCCGCAATATCCTCATTAATTCATATCCTAGGGTTTCAAAACTTGTAATCTTTCATTTATAACACATTAATGTTTGATTAGGGTCATAACATGTTATCAACCAAATTCAAAAGATTAACCCATAAAAAACTTTAACATATAAAGTATCCTAAAATTACCTTTTGAAAATCAAATTATTTGTGAAAAACATAGTTTACAGAATATGGTGACCATAACAAGAACACAAAAGATGAGATGATTACCAATGGAGATGGAGAGGATGGGATGAACACAATCACACCACAAAGATTACACCAAAGAAAGAAAAGATGGGCACACCAATTCACCAAAGCTAGGAAAAACACTAAGAATCACCTATTCTTCTTTCTTGCTCGGACCTTCAATGGAGGATTACACACAAATTGGAAGACAGAATTTTGAGAGAATGATGAGAATGGGAGAGAGGGGGCCGGTCACAATATAAAGAGGAGAGGGGGATTTGGACAAAATATTTTACTTGCAAAAATAAAAGATGTTGTCTAGTTTTCTTTACACTTAATTCCCAATTTAAACCAAACTCTAAAAATAAATGATTTTGGTGTATCAACACCTTCACAAGGCCGGCCATATTGGGGTCAAAAGGGAGGGGGGCAAAATATTTTTTTACCAAACATTACACAAAATATTTCCTAAACCTTTAATACATATCTCTTAAAATAGGTTTTAACTAAAAAGGAAAGCAAATAATCTAATTAATCAAAATTTTCAAATTATATATTTTTTTATTTATTTAAAACCGGCCCATTATATAGGTTTTATATATATTTTTTTTTAAATCAAATGCTTTAGGTTATATTTCCATTATTTCCAAAATCCATAACTTAAGGTTTTTATTTTCAAATTCTTTTATTATACCTTAGGTTATACTTCAAAATTAATAGAATAAAATGAAAAATTCAAATTTTCAAATTTTGGGTTTTACAACACTTCCCCTCTAAAAGAAAATTTCGTCCTCGAAATTGAAATAAGATGACTAAACGAAACGTACCGAATCACGAAAAGAAATGCGGATAGCTAGCTCGCATAGATTCTTCGGTTTCCCAAGTGGCTTCACGCTCGGGATGGTTCTTCCAAAGAATCTTAACAAACGGAATGGTCTTATTTCTCATGACTCGCTCCTAACGGTCTAAAACTTTCTCGGGCTCTTCGACCAAAGACAAATCCTCACGAATCTGATCTAACGGATAATAAACCACATGAAGAGGGTGATATTTGTAGCCCAGCAAAAGCGATACGTGGAACACATTATGAACGTGCGATAACTACGGAGGTAATGCCAGACGATAGGAAACTTCGCCAACACGATCTAAAATTTCAAACGCATCGATAAATCGCGGACTCTAATTCAAACTAACACGTCGGACACCTCAAGGTAGAGATACCGTAAGAATAATTTCAATAGATAGGGAGCAACGAAAGAAAAACCACAGAATGTGTCGCACCAATACCGAATAAAATAAAAACATTACGATCGTACAGATAAAGAATTTCCTGAAACGGTACCTGAATAGTTAGCTGCCTGATCCTTGGTCAAAGAAAATACTTGGTCAACGAATGAAACAATAAAGACAATTCAGAGTTAAGATCAAAATGCGAAAGGAAGCGATAATATCAAAATACGAAAGGAAGCATAATGTCTACCCAATCCTCACAAGTCATAACCTAGGTTTTACAGGGCTTAACCTGGCAGCTCTGATACCATAATTGTAACACCCCGCTCCGATAGAGAGACTTGAGTTACGTTATGGTGGCATATCAGAACATATAAACGCAAGCGGAAGACTTTAATAATTAAAATACCAAGTCATAAAATGAAATGACTTCCAACAGTATTAAATTCCAAACAAAAGGGGTCTAAATGAAATATCTTCAAATAACAAGGATTTAAAAACATTATTCCAAACTGAAAGGGTTCATCAAGGGTAGGTCTTCTAACTCTTCCTACTCACATCACTCACTTCCCAGCTTCCCGCTTAAAACCTGCCGCAGGAAAAAGAAAACGCGGCTGAGCTAACGCTCAGTGAACAGATATAATATATAACAAAAGAAAATGAAGCAAACGGATAACGAACGGATCACGAGAACCTGCCAAACAACTGTCATACGAATATAGTGCAATGAATAGGAATCAAGAATGATCAAAGGAATAAGATTACAGAACAAACACAAAAATGCCCACGAGCTCAAACAAATGTCTAAACATCATACATGAATAGACCTAAACAAATATCTTCAAATAGTCACATGCTCCTAAATGTACACAGGTAAGCTACTCCTGATGTACCAAATGTGAGATGGGGTGTATTGCACACACTCTCCATTTACCTAAACAAAACAAAACGAAGTACCTAGGATGCATCCATACGCTCCCTGCAAAACAAAGTCATATCCATATACACAAGCACTATGGCGAGTGTACGAACATATCACATCAAATCATAATGAGTGCACATACAAAAGGAAACGCCGTGGACTAATCACACCGCCACAGACAGTGTCATGCCATTGGTGCATCAATGACATGGTCATGGTACCTCCATGACTAGAAAAGTCAAGATCAAAGCCAAATCAAAAAGTCAAAGTTAACAAAAGTCAACCCCGACAAAGTCAAAGTCAAAGCCGTAAACGAAGAATTGCTTAATGGGCCCACCTGCACCCATCTAATGGGCCGTTCCAACCCATATAATCCAATATTATCAAGAACTATAAAGCTTAAAATGTCCCATTGCCATTTTTTAATTTCATAACCCTGCCCATAACCAAAGCCTAACACAAGTACAAATCCAATGTAACTTAACTGTAATAATAATTGTTAAGTCAGATTATCACAAAAGGACATCCATGCAAAAACACAATACACCTTGATGACCATTTCTGCCAATTCCCTTTAAAATCTTTCACAACACAAGACGAGGAATAGAAAGAAAAGTATATATGATTTAGGGCATAACATGCCATTTCCCTAAACCCTACACCCTGTTACACCAAAACAGATATAAAACAGAACAATACGTTTTCCCGCCTTTTTTCCCTATTCACGCTTTACTTACCTCTGCTCCACCCTGCAAATAAACTACAAAATCATCACCTCCCGACTTAACCCCACACCTCACATAGCTCATTGCCATGTTGGCAATCCCTCATAATCTAATTCGTCAATGTATGAAGACAAACAATCAATGGTCAAGATTAATGAGATTGGGCTCCAAGAAAGATCAAGGGCTTTGATCAACTTTGGCTAGTCTACTCACACAACAAACACAAATGCTTGTATCTGTCACACAAAAGAAAAACAGATGAAGAAGTCAAGAAACTAACATTACTAGCTAATATATTATATATGTTCTTTGGTAAGCTCTTGGAGGCGAGTAGTTTTTAGTCTAGTCTTCATCTGTTTCAACTTTTTATGAATTTTGCACTTAATTTCCTTGCTCAAAACCAAGGCTGCATAAGCCCTTTTCTCTTTTTAGAAAAATTCCAAAAACAGCCTGAGCAGCCATATTCAATTGCCTTTCTTTTAGCTTATTTGTTTTTCAAATTGTTTAATTTTTGAATTTTCTTATAGCTAGTAGTACTGGCTTAAGATGTTTCAGCTTTTTAGTGACTAATTGATAACTTAACTAGCTTATTTTCTAGCTTAAAAGTGCCTGTGCAGGCTCTTTTATACCCAGTGTTAGCTAAACAGCTCATCTGCTTATTTAAGCTTTTTGACTTATTGTAGTTGCTTATTTAGGGTTAATCATGCTTATTAGAGGTAGTTTAGATCCCCCATTCCCTATTCAGCTTAAGTCCCTAGCTTATTCTAGCTTTTTGAGCTTAATGCACTTTTAGCTTAACATTTTTAAGTTTAAAAGCCTTCACTGATTTTATTTCATTTGTTTAGCCTAATTCTAGCTTATTCTCTATCTGACCATATTTTGCTCATATGGCTCTATTAGGGTTAGGTGATCTTGCTTTGTTAGCTTATTTCACTTTTTCATTTGCTTATTGTATGTAAAAGAGGGCAACAGTTTAAGTCTTTTAATCTTTAGTTAAAAAAGTTAAAACTGTTATTTCTTTCTGCTTATTTTGGCTTATTTTTAAGTATTTAGAAAAAGTGTTTTCTTCAAAAATTGCTTATTTATGTCTGTTATTTAAGTTTTTAAAAAGAAAAATGAAAAAAAAATAGTTTACAAAAAGGGAAGGCAATGGGGGTCGAACCCATGACCTCCCCTTTGCAAACCAAACGTCCCACAACACACCTCTGCTACCAAACGTGCCCTTGTACTTTTTCCAATTTAGTTTGTCAACAAATATTCTTTTTAACCCTATTTTTAGCTTTTAAGCTTTCAGCTAAAATTTAGCTTATTTATAAGCTTTTGTTAAAACTAATTTTTCCTGCATTAATCATCATAACATAAAGAATTTTCCAGCATTTTTCTAGATTTTTTCCCATTTCATTACAATTTTAAATAATTTTCTTTTTAAAACTGTTTTTAAATCATAAAAAATTAAATAAAAATCAAAAAAATATAATTCTTTTTTTTAAAATTTTCTTTTATCATGTAGGACCTAGGAAAAATAAATTTGCATCCGTAGGGTCAAAATTGTAAGATTTCGTGTTTTAAAGAACGGGTTTAAAATCCCGTTCTCGTTTTCGTGTTTTAAGTTTAATTGCCTTAGTTTACATGTTCCCGTAGACTTAGGTTTTCCTTTTATGCCTTATTTATGCTTCCCGTAGATTTTTAAGTTATTTAATCGCCTTTTTTATGCTTTCCCGTAGTTTAGGTTTAAATTCCCGTGTCTTTTTATGATTTTCCCGTAGTTTTAAGTATTCCTTAGTTAAATTTTCATAATTTCTCGTAGAATTTAGAAAACCCAATCAAATCCTTTGTTATTCAAGCATCCAAAAGTCAAACCAATAACATAACCGTCAATTTCACGCCTCGTTGGGGAGAACGACCCGGGAATCGCGTGCTTCCCGGTTGATTTTACTACATTGATTTTGATTGAGTTTTTGACTATCCTTATTATATATTTATATTTATTATTTATATATATTAAAGGGTTAGTTTGAAATTAATTAAAAACAAAGTCATATCCATTTACACAAGTACAATGACGAGTGTACATAAATGTAAGCTAATAATAATCAAAGGCCATCATTCAAAAGGGAACGTCGTGGACCAATCACACCGCCACAGATAGTGTCATGCCATTGGTGCATCAATGACACGGTCATGGTACCTCCATGACTAGTTCAAATAGCTCGGGCAAAGATTACCCAGAAGATATAAGTGAACAAGATACTAATGATCAAGTCAAGATAACAGATCTAACATCATATTCAAACAAGGATCAACAGAATCATAATTGCGAATATCAAATCAAACGAAATATCAACGAATATCAATGAGTCATGAGTACGGATAGCAAATCAGACGGAATATCAAACGAATCAAAGTAGTTGAAACAAATGAGGATCAAGTCATGAGATGTCCTTACTAAAAGGACGGAATATATGTACCTTAGCGAATGCACACAGAAAGAAATGAGCACAAACAGAAGGAAATCACACAAGTGTCACCGGATCTACAAAAACATATTTATTTACATTACTTGACTTGTTTTACAAGTTACTACTCAACTTTCCAAAAATGAGAGTTGACTTTACTTATTTAGGGTTTCCAAAAATATTTTAAAATTTACGAGTTATTTTAGGTAAGTTTCCTTACTTAAAAGTCTAACCAAATCATGTTCTAAAAATACACCAAAAATCACAGGTCTTCCCTAATGTATCTAAAGTGTCCCCAATCAAGAATTTGATTTACATCCAATTTTAGATGACCCTATGACCCTTGTTACCCAAAACAGTCTCGAAATCAACCTGACAGAAACTTATGAAAACTTGAAACGATTTTACCCTACTTAGGCATCTTAAAAAATTATGAAAAAAATCAAGGAAGTAGATAATATCATGTATTTTTACCAGTTCGAAAATTAGCCCTTAAATCCTTATGGTTTTCGAAGTAAAAATCAAATACTACAAGTGAAATTTTCGGATTTGATTTCCAGAATTGACACTTACTCTTGTAAAATCTAAAAATCGAACTTCCCGACCTCCAATTGACATGAGGCCAGATTTTCCAAAAACTAGATTCATTGAACTTCACTTTAGGCTCAAGAATTATGTTAGAAGCTATTTTTATGAATGATATATGACCCGATTAACATGACCCAAAATTCTGCCCAAAATTTTAATCAAGAAAAACCCCAATTATCCTCATTAATTCATATCCTAGGGTTCTAAAACTTGTAATCTTTCATTTATAACACATTTAATGTTTGATTAGGGTTCATAACAGGTTATCAACCATATTCCAAAAGATTTATCCATAGAAAAACTTTAACATATATGTTCCTAAAATTTATCCTTTTGAAAATCATGATTTTATGTGAAAACTTAGTTTAAGAACATGGTGACCATAACAAGAACACAAAAGACGAGATGATTACCAATGGAGGATGGAGAGGATGAGATGAACACAATCACGCCACAAGAATTACACCAAAAGAATGGAAAATATGGTACACCAATTCACCAAAGCTAGGAAAAACACTAAGAATTACCTATTCTTCTTTCTTGCTTGGACCCTCAATGGAGGATTACACACAAATTGGAAGAGAGAATTTTAGAGAATGATGAGAATGAGAGAGAGGGGACCGAATTTATAAGGATGGGGAGAAGAAGGGATGAGGACAAAATATTTTACGTGCAAAAATAAAAGATATTGTCTAGGTTTCTTTACACTTAATTCCCAATTTAAACCAAACTCTAAAAATAACTGATTTTGGTGTATCCACACCTTAATATGTCCGGCCATATTGGGGTCAAAGGGGGGGGGGGAATATTTTTTTTACCTTTTTAAAACATTACACAAAATATTTCCTAAACCTTTAATACATATCTCTTAAAAATAGGTTTTAACTAAAAAGGAAAGCAAATAATCTAATTAATCAAAATTTTCAAAATATATATTTTTTTATTTATTTAAAACCGGCCCCTTATATAGGTTTTATTTTTATTTTTATTTTTTTTATTTTTTAAATCAAATGCTTTAGGTTATATTTCCATTATTTCCAAAATCCATAACTTAAGGTTTTTATTTCTAAATTTTGTTATTATACCTTAGGTTATACTTCAAAATTAATAGAATAAAATAAAAAATTCAAAATTTCAAAATTTGGGTTTTACACTCGCATTTCAATCTTTCAAATGTTTTATAAACCCGCGAGGGAGATACATGCTATAAACCATGAATGCAAATATTTTCTGTATGCTATCCTGATTTATTATTGCCTAAGTAACTACTTTTGCCTTTAAGTCCCCAATATAATGAACCGTTAATTACTCTATGGAGTGAGCGCAAATGTTGTGAATAGATATATTTGGACTGGACTCCCCGTTGGTGTACCCATGATATCGGTAACCAATTGCACATCATTAGAATATAACTGCAGGTGTTTTGGCAAAGGCACCCGTTGGGGCTATAACGTGTGATTATTATATATCCCAAGGCTTCGGATTCATGAGCTAATGGCAATAATATTGTTTTACAAATAACGGGTGTATAACAACGTAACCCAATATCGAATTTGCATTCAAACTATTTAACTTAAACCTATGAATTTCACTCAACCTTTGTGTTGACTTTTTAGCATGTTTATTTCAGGTAATTGAGCAACTTATGGAACGGAGTGGCGTGGACTTGAAGATGGCAAAACTGTTATCATTCAAACTTTATATTTTAGATTTTGGGACCTCTCTTTTGTAAAAACTCCGATGAATAAATGAATGATAACTAAATTTTCAAAAACGTATCTTTTTTATTCGTTTTCTAGAAGATATCCCCAGATTAGCTTCCGCTGCTATATGTAAAAATGGGGGTGTTATATCTACATATACTTGAACAAGTAAAATGTCTCCCACATGATGTCTCGTGAATAGAGTTGGGTCAACAATAACTTTGGTGAAATGGTGTTCAATCAGGAAGGAAGACAGTTTTCCGTACCATGATCTCGGAGCTTGCTTGAGACCGTATAAACTTTCTTCAACTTGTAGACATGGTCGGGAAAGTCTGGGTCAACAAAGCCATCGGGTTGACTGACATAAACTTCCTCTTTCAAAGGCCCATTAAAAAATGATATTTTGAAGTCCATTTGAAAGATGGTGAAGTTTTTATGTGCAGCATATGCAAAGAACATCCTGACTGCTTCAAAATGAGCAACTAGAGTGAATGATTCTTCAAAATCAATGCCCTCTACCTGTTTGTAACCCTTAGCTACAAGACAAGACTTGTTTCGGATGACGATGTTTTCTACATCACATTTGTTCTTCCAGAGCCATTTGACTGCGATTACATTTCTGTCTGCTGGTCTAGGAACTAATTCCCATACTTCTAGTCTCTGAAATTGATGCAGCTCGTCTTGCATAGACTCAATCCAACTATGATCTGCCAGAGCTTCTTTAATGTTCTTTGGCTCAATAGTACTTATTATTAAAGCATACATACATACCTCAAAATCTGTATGGAGCCTATTTCGTATCATCATAGGCTTGGATGGGTCACCAATCACTTGTTCCAAAGGGTGATCTTGAGTCCAGATATGAGTTGAGGGTTAAACTTGATGGAACTCATTCATATTTGATGGATCTTCAACAATGGAAGATGACTATGCTTCTTCAAATGTCAGAGCATCATATGGAGTGAATAACGTATTTCTATCAAATTCTGCAGAGTCTTCTTGAACTGATTCAACAACATCATCAGTTGAGAAAGGAGTAATTTGTTCTTCGAATGAGGATACAATGGAAGGAGCCTCTTGGTCTTCAACGATGGTTGAAGAGGACAAAGGTGGTTCTTCATTATTAGGATTTAGTTGTGTAGCGGAATTGATGGACATCTCAGGAGTTCTCTTCTTAGAATATTCCTCGTACATTGGACCGAACAAATTATCCAAATCTTCTTTTGATGGTATGGAGGTATCTTCTACTGATGAATCATTATCTTAAAAGCGGTTAGTTATGGGTTCTAAACAGCTATGTTCAAAAGTCATAGCCGTAAGCTCATCAAACTTGACACGGATGGTTTCCATAATATTTTGGGTTCTGCGATTATAGATCCAAAACCCTTTGGATGAATCCAAATAGCCGATAAAGATTCCTATGTCTGCTTTTGGTTTCATTTTTCAAAGGTCTTCTCTATCATTTGTTGGATAACAAAGTGATCCGAACACATAAAAGTACTCCACATTTGGTTTTCTTCCTCAAAGAAGTTCATACAGAGTTTTGTTGTACCTTTTATGAATTAATGAATTATTTTGAGTGAAGCAAGCGGTTGAGATAGCTTCGGCCCAAAGAAATTCTAGTGACATGGAAAAGATAAGCATTGTTCGAGCAGCCTCCACAAGAGTATGATTTCGTCTTTCGACCACACCGTTTTGTTGAGGTGTTCTTGCAATTGAGAATTGTTGCATAATGCCTAACTTTTCATAACGAGCTTGAAGAATTTCATTTTTGAATTTAGTGCCATTGTTAGTTCGGACTTTCTGAATTTTTACGTTGAAATTCAATTGAACTTGAGCAATGAACTTCTTGATTATTTCAGAAGTTTCATCTTTCGTTTGAAGAAAGTATACCCAGGTACAGCGAGAATAATCATCAACGATCACCAAAATATACTTTTTGCCTTTGATACTTTCTACCCTCATTGGACCACATAGATCCATATGGATTAATTCTAGCTTGGAATGAGTGCTTGGGACCAATTTAGGTGGATAAGTAGCTTTATTGCTCTTTCCCCGCTTGCATGCAAAACATAGATGATCCTTGTCATACTTAAACTTCGTAAGTCCATCAACCAAGTCTTGTTTGGTTAGATCATTTATAGTGCCAAAGTTCAGGTGCTAGAGCCTTCGGTGCCATAACCATGATTTTATTGAAGTAGCTTTGGACATCAAGCAAACTAGAGAAGAAGCTGCCATATCTGAGATGGAGATCGTATACAAATTTGATTCACGAGTACCTATTAAAAGATCATCTCCTTCCAGATTTTGGACATAGCATGTCTTGGATCAAAAAGCAACTTCCAAATCACCGTCGAAGAATTTCCCTACACTGAAGAGGTTGTGTCCAAGACCTTCAACATAATATACATGACAAATAGTGATGTTGCCATGTAAATAATCACCATAGCCTGTGATTGTTGCAAAGTGATCGTTTCCAAAGCGGACTGTGCCTATGAATTTCTCTATGAATTTTTTTAGTATTCTAAGATCCCCAGTCATGTGCTTTGAACAACCACTATCAACAATCCAAAAAACTATTTGGATCACCTGCATTACATGAGAAAAACACAGATGGAAGAGTGTACAGTTTGGCTACCCATTGTTTAACGAGAACCGATGTGTTAGAGTAGGATACAACATTTGCTCTACTTTTAACAACAGTTGGACACGTGTTAGCAGTTATGCTCTTAGGGGACCAGCCAACATTTAGTTTTGTTTCATACCATTTTTGCCACTTCATACTGGTTTTTTTTATCTTTTTCCTTATGTACTTGCTAAGTGATATTGCTTGCGAAAATAGTGAAGTTGAGCTAGAAACACTAGAGACCTTATGTTTGGCACTTATGGGAGAAACTACAACAAACCTATTTTTTGTTACTACAGGAGTAGTATCTACAGACTTAGATTTCGCAGTTCTAGGAGGGGTAAATAAGGCTCTTCTTACATTTGAATTCGCATACAACTTATATTTTGCAAGACATTTATCATGACACGGGGTAAGCACATTCTTATCACAAGAAACACATGATACATCCTTTGCTTGAGAGCATTTTTAACATCAACATTTGTTATCATCTTTTTGTTTTGAACAACATTCTTTTTAGACGCAAATTTGTCTTTTTATTTATCCTAACATAAACTTCTACATCTTCTGAATGATTCTTAGTGTTTAGCAAGATACTATTCTTAGACGATGAGCCTCTATTCGATGGACTTCTAACACTAGTATCATCTTTCAATTCTGTGGAAGGTAAAACACTCTTAGCTTTTTGTGTACACACTTCTTGTTTGTTTGCAATTTTGACCTTGTACATTCCCGGTGCTATGACATTGTTATTTTTTGAAATTTGTTGCTTTTTGGTAGGTGATGTCTGTAAAGTGACTGTTTTTGCAAAACAATTCTCTTTATTTTTCGGAACAAACTTTTTCTTTTAAATAACTTGTTTATTCATCGGTGTAACACAAAGAAGTTTGCTGGAAATTGAAGGTTTGTCAAACTTAGTATTTACAAAATTACCTTTTTCTGCATTTTTTAACTTTTCTTTTAGCTCAAAAGATCTTGATTCTTTGCCCTTACGATCCATATGCATATGTCTTTTGATTAACATTCTCAATTAATTCATTAATCTCATTTTGAGATTAAGACCGTTTCTTTTTTATCGAATCAAAAAGCTTTTGGTATTCTAATTTGATATTTTTCACGTTCTTTAATCAAAGATTGTACTTGAAATGCCAAAGACACGTTCTCATTCTCAAGCTTCTCCATTTTTAATATCCAAGAGGTTTCACAAAGATTTTTCAAAGACGATTCACAATTTATTTTCTCTTTTACATGTTGCAATTGTAATTCAAAATCGATGCATTGTTTTTGACATCTCTGGAAATCATTTTCAAGAACTTTTATTCATTTGAGCAAATTCTTTTGGACATCAATGGATTCCCTTTTAACTTTCTCAATTTCATCAAGTGAAGTCACATTCACAAAATCATTACACATCAACACACATTTTTCAACATCATGCTTGAGTGCTTCCAAGAATTGATTATTTAAAATCTCATTTTGTTTCCATGTTGCATCAAGATCACTTTCCATTGATTCAAAAACATCCATCATTGTTTTTAATTCTTTTGGAAACTGTTTCGGAAGAAATTTGAATTAAGAATGCAAGTCATTAAGAATCGGTTTCACCTCTTTGCAACAAAAGTCATTTAAAAGTATGTCCTCTCTAATAGTATAGAAAATATTTTTTGGAGTAGAGGTTTTTCCAAAAGAGTAAACAATTTTTCAAATTCAGTTTCCATTTTGTGAAAATGTTTCATCAGTTTACTTGAATTTGACATTGTTGTAGGAAGTGAACTCGATGTACTTGCATTTGAAGAAGTTTCAGAAGTCGTAGAAACAGATGAAAAATATCTTTGTTCAAAAGATAGTTCTACTTGTGGAACAAACGTTTCGTAAAGAGCGTTTAATTTTTTATAATCATTGAACAAAATTTTGTTTTTGCTCAATAGCAATTGAATCTTTTAACTTATTT
>BQNB010079175.1:0-25984 GCA_026074375.1 Tanacetum coccineum
AGGATAGTTGAAGAGAACCTGCATGTCCAGTTTAGTGAGAATACACCTAATATTGTAGGAAGTGGACCAAATTGGCTTTTTAATGTTGATGTACTAACAAAGTCAATAAATTATAAGCTAGTTGTTGCAGGAAATCAGTCTAATGGTAATGCAGGTACAAAAGCATGTGATAATGCAGGTAAAGCTAGAATGGTAACAGTACCTGGCAAAGATTACATTCTGCTACCATTGTGGACTGCTGATCTACCATTATCTTAAAGTTCAAAGAGTTCTTAAGATGATAGATCCAAACCTTCAAGTGATGATGAGAAGAAGGTTTATGAAGATCCAAGAAAATATAGTGAAAGTATTAATCAAGAGAAGGATGATAATGTTAACAACACTAACAATGTTAATGCTGCTAGCACAAAGGAAGTTAATGCTGTTGTAGAAAAACAAGCATTGAACTTCTAGATGATCCAAATATGCATGCTTTAGAAGATATTGTCTATTCAGATGATGATGAAGATGTTGGTGCAGAGGCTGACATGAACAATTTGGATGCATTTATGCCTGTCAGTCCTATTCTAACTATAAGAGTACACAAAGATCATCCAGTTGAACAAATTATTGGAGACTTGAATTTAGCACCTCAAACAAGAAGAATGACAACGAATTTGGAAGAACATTGTTTGTTTAGTTCAGTTCAGCAAAGAACAAACCATAAAGACTTTCAAAATTGCTTGTTTGCATGCTTCTTATCATAAGTAGATCCCAAGAAGGTAATCCAAGCATTGCAGGATCCAAGCTGGATAGAAGCTATGCAGGACAAGCTTCTACAATTTAAATTACAAAAGGTTTGGACCTTGGTGGATTTACCAAATGGCAAAAGGCCCATAGGCACTAAATGGGTCTTCAGGAATAAAAAGGATGAAAGAGGAGTTGTGATTAAAAATAAAGCAAGATTGGTTGCTTAAGGGTACACACAAAAAGAAGGGATTGACTATGATGAAGTCTTTGCCCCTGTCGCAAGAATTGAAGCAACTAGCCTATTTTTTGCCTATGCCTCATTTAAAGACTTTGTGGTATACTAGTTGGATGTTAAGAGTGCTTTTCTTTATGGAAAGATTGAAAAGGAAGTCTATGTTTGTCAACCACCAAGATTTGAAGATCCAGACTTCCCTGACAAAGTATACAAAGTAGAAAAGGCACTTTATGGGCTACATCAAGCTCCCAAAGCTTGGTATGAAACCTTGTCAACATATTTGCTGGACAATGGGTTTCAGAGAGGAAAGATAGACAAGACTGTAACATTTCTTAATTTCAGGTCATTTTACGACTCGTATTATTCGTCACTATTTATTTTGGTCCGATACGCGTTTACTTTTAAATTTACTTTTAAGCTAAATCGCGTAGACTATAAATAATCATCTAATATAAACGGTCATCAAATAAATTAAGGTTTACACTAGGGGCGGATATACACACAAAACAACTAGAAAATATCCTAATGATTCCCTAAGTACTAGTACAAACCTCCTTTAATTAATGTAAGTCCTTAATGTTCCTAGTAAACCCATTACACAATGGTTAATAACCATTTGGTCTCTCCTTTGCTCCTATGCTGCGGCTAGCATCCAATCAACATACAAATCCATAAGATTTCCATAATCTAGCTAAATCTTGTACAAATATTGAGTAATTAAGGGTTTGTACCTAGTTGTGTTACCAAAACCATTAGAGACTAACTAAAACCACTAAACCACCTAGTTAAGGGCCGGTTTGGTTTGTTTGTGTAACTAGAAACATGTAACTAAGTGTTTGCCTATAAATACACACTCATATTCACCATATTACACTCTTACAACTTACACATACACTAAACACTCTCTATCTTTGCCTCTTTCCTTATTCGGGTCACAAACACACGCAAACACATCTATTACCTCATTCGAACCAACAAGACACGACAAAGGTTTACATAACGAGGCCACAAGGTTTACACGAGCTAAGGATTGGGTGTACACTAAGCTTTGGAGCTTAGTTTATTATTTGGTCGCGTAAGTCATACGTGGTGGTATGTGCTTAATTACACATACCATTTTCCATAAAAAACGGACTTAAAAGACTAAAAACGTACCAAAAACTAAGTACTTTGAATAACTACTACCATATATAATTCTATATAGCTACATCACCATCTAATTGTGTTTGTGAAATATATTTACGTACTTTGATTAAACTGATACCGTGTTCGTACTCGTAAATCGAGACAAATAATTCAATGGGGGGTGTGTCTGTTGGTCTTTGTAAAATAATATTTATAAAGTTTAATACATGTATAAATATTATATAAATGATTCTAAAATGTTTCACAAAAATTTATTTTAAAAACGACCCAACACTATTCACGTCAAAAAATAGTGCACAAGTAGGATAAAGTGCATAACTTTCACGTTTTAAGCGTAACTTTATCGTTTTAAGTCCGTTTCTTACGTTTCTTATGTCCACGCTTTCGTATTAAGGCGAGTTATCAAAATATTACATTTTTATATTTTCAACCTACTTGTGAACAATACTGTTTTACTATTTATACACTTTTATAAAATTAATCGTCGTAAACTCGTAAATGTCGTATCTTATTCGTTTTAACTCCGTTTTAGTGATTCTTTCGAGTACGTCTTTGTAATTAAAAGTTCTATCTAATTATGATGTTTTCCAAAATAAAATACCTGATGTGAACAATAACTTTTATAAATTTATTTTTATAAAAGTATTTATTATTGTAAACTTGCGAAATTCATAACTCCTTCGTTATTGATCGAAAAATTACGATTCTTAATGTTTTGGAATCCTAAAAATATGTACTATCTGAGAAAAATATCCATTTGTATATATCAAAAGTTAAAAGTAAATGTTTTTTATAAAATTTCTTTTATGAACGCGTTTATTATCGTATAACTTGTAAATTACGTATCTCCTTCGTTATAAATCAGATTTTTAAGTTCTTTACATATTCGGAATCCTCATGACATTTAGTATTTTATAAAAACATAAAATAAATGCTTTTATTTTCGAATTAAAACAGAAACATTTGATGTTTTTGTTAAAAATGTGTTTAAACTTGATTTTGTAACTTTTTGGTTTAGTCACTTTGTTACAAGTCCATTACAACACTTAAATTCACATGTCTTACATACTTAGGGTCCTTAGTTCATGATTTGTCTAAATATTGTCCAAGAATCACAAGATCCATATGTCTACATACTTATTTGTTCATGAACTTTTATAAATACACTTTTTAGGTAACTTGTTTATATACACTTTTATACATAAACCACACTTGTACATTACTTATACTTCCATTATAACATGATATTAACATCTATATAACATATGTAAAAGTATATTATAACATGATTACAAGTAAAAATCCATTTTTCATGTAGGTAAGTTCCTTATATGGTGATTAACTATACAAACATCATATATGCATAAAATCACAAATGTAAAGAGATTAAGGTTTTTAGGTAACCTTAGTATGATGTATGGTGATTAACAACAATGATCTAAACCCTTGTTTAGCTATTTAACCCAAGCTTCCAATAAAAAAGAAACCCTAAATCCAAGTAAACCCTAATCTTGAACCTTCTTGCTTTAACACTTGTAAACTCTAAACCAAACCTTCTAAACACCTTAGGATACCTTAGATATGTTGTAGGAATGCTTGTATAAGTGGTAAATAATTTTGTATGGATTGTGTAAGGGTTTTGAGTTCAAGTCGTGGCTAGGAGGGTGAAAGGGAGAGAAATGAGAGTGTTTTCACCTTAAGGAATGAAGTGTGTGTGTATTCTTACTAGTGTGCTTCCTTATATACCCTAAGACTAGTCAAAATGGCCATAGGAAAGTCTTGGACATATTGAGGGTTTTAAGGAAAGTCTTTGGTCAAGACTTGAAGAAAGTCCTTATGATTTAAATGAGTTGGAGTTGTACAAAAATCAAATTGGTCATTTGTGTGCTCATTGTCCCCTTGGGACAATGTTTTGCACCAAAAATAAAGGGGAGGGGGAGTACATGTTGGTTTTTGACATATTGCAAAATATCTTGTATTTACTTGTTGTTTAAATGAAAAAGGTTAAATGTAAAAGGCATAACTTGTACATTGCAAGTCTTGGTTTATTTCTTTTGCTTGAAATTCAGCTATGGTGATAAATATGGGTGCATTTTTATAAAACTTTGGGTATTGGGTATAAAAATGGGTATTTGTTGAAGCGTAGAAAGGTTTTGGTGGTTCCGTGAATGCCTAAACGTATTTTATCGCGAAACGTAAACACTTTACGTATCTTTTTTGCTTAAAAATTCAGCGATGGTTATAAAATAAGGAGTTGTTTGCTTTTTTATAAAACTTTGGGTATTATGGGTATAAAAAAATGAGTATTCTGTAGAAGAGCCCCCCGATAAAAAGTTTTTGGGTGGTGGTATCTCTCTGTTCTTTCTCTGGGAATTGCCTTACATAACTAATGAACGTAAAAAAAAAACGTAATTTTAAAAACAATAAAAAAAACAATAAAAATATTAAAATATATTAAATCGCTGAAAACGTAAACACTTTAAACGAGATAAACCAATAAAAAACAAAATATGATAGCAAGTTTTACTAATTATCCTCTTAAATAATTATCTAAAAACACTTATACAGAAACACACTAAATTGCTTGGACGTATAAAATTTAAAATTAGTTATGCTCGTTTGATTAACGTTGAGTGATCATTTTAGCCTTACCGCATTTAACTTTAACGATTAGAAATAAAAGCAAAAACGCGTACAAATACTAACATTAAATATGTGGATTAGAATAACGTCTGGTAACAATGAACCTCTTGAAACAGACATCCAAGAAAGGTCTGAGTCTTTATAGATTAAGAACATTTGGACGCTAAAGATAACAAACAAGAAAATCGAGCAAGTGTTATATATATCCCTTGAACGGGGTTAACGTGTAGACCCCGGCATCTTAATGGTAGCTTGGTTCTGGATTGAAGATGTTCATTGGTTGTTGGTGAAGGAAAATGTGATGCCATCACAGATACATAAATTCCATTTCTTTCTTTAGACAAGCAATTGGAATCTTCACCTAGGAAAATGATGCAACATGCAAAGACCTGATTCTAGGTTGGGAAACCAGCTATGTAGGTTTTGTTTTATTTTTGAGACCGACACCCTATAGAAATTTTAAAGGGGTATGATAAGTATTTTGAGGAACTGATGTTGGTGTATGATTAAGTTTGGTCTTAAATACTTGTTGGTATAGTTGTGGATGAAGAGGTGCTTCAAAAGTTGTTTGAGGAATTGATGGTAGCTGTGGTGTATACTTGGCATAATTTAACTGAGTTTAAGAGTTAGCAACCAATGCAAGAGGATCCAGATATCTTTTATGCATCATTCAAACTTCATTTGCATGTCCCTCATGTTGACTAAGATATGCATACAACTGATCATAGTTGGTATTATACATATTCTTTGCTAACTTAACATCAGTTACAAACTTGCTCCAGTCTGGTTGAAGAGCATTCAAAAACTTTGTATTTACCTGGACTTGCTGCATTGTCATGTCAATTCTATGCATATCATTGATGAGTTGAGCAAAGCGCAAGTAATACTCATGAAGTGATTCACCCTTGACTGAAGTAAACTTATCAAACTCATTATACAGTTTACATTCATGTTCTTGATATGACAGTTCAGTGCCTTTCATAAGTAACCTGACTCTTTCCTAGATATCTTTAGTTGGCTGACAATGGTTGACAAGAGCATACACATCTGGTGGAAGACCTTGAAGAACAATGTTTGTTGCTTGAACATCACATTCATCTTGAAGTTGTTCTTGTTTAGTGAGTTTAACATATTTCTTCTTTCGAATTTGACCATCTTCTTCAACAGTTGGATAGACAATAGGTTCATTCTCAATAGATTCAAGCATCAATCTGTCATTTTTATTTCCTTTGATATAGAGTAACATACGACTCTCCCATGAGTTATACATTGACTTGTCAAGCATAGGAGGACGATTCAGCACCGGCAACTATCATGTATTCAGCTAAGGCAGTCTTTTTCAAATGATTATTATATGAAATGATGAAATTTGATCGATCAGTGATAAAGGAGAATTATGATAAAGAGTTGTTGTTGAAGGTGATTAAACTTGGTATTTCACGGGATTTTACAAATCTTAACTAAAACCGAGAAAATAACTAAGTATTTCACGGGATTTTACAAAGCTAAGACAAACCGTTAAAAATACGTATTGCTGAAAATTGTAATGTTTCGCACACCTGTAATATTCCGCACACTTTATGTCCTTGTCTTGTTTCGCACGGTTTATGTTGTTGTAATGTTTCGCACGGATTAAGAAAATTGGACAGAATTTTGTTTTGCACAATTACGTATTTCGCACGTTTGTTACATAACCTGTTTCGCCCACTGGTATGTGCTTAATTACACATACCATTTTCCATTAAAAACGGACTTAAAAGACTAAAAACGTACCAAAAATACATTGTATTTGTATGTTTTGCATTTGAATTGTGCAGGAACGGATATTCAAAAAGAAAGCCAAAAACAAACAAAACCAAGCAAGGGATGGAAAAGACCAAGTCAAGTCAAAGTCTAAAGTCATCCACATGAAGAAAATACAACTTGAGGGACTAAAATTGCCAAATCCCAAGTTGTATTACAAGAATCAAAAGACAAGGGTCGAAATTGCAAAAGGGGCGAAGTTTTGCAAAGAAGTTATAAAGCTTGAGGGGCCAAAGCTGCCATCAATCCCAAACTCCATTCTTCCCGCCCAAAACAAAACCCAGGTGCAACTTGGGCATGTCGTCCCATACCTCTACCCTGCAAAACCACTCAACACCCTAGATAAATCATTTCAACCACTCCTCTATCAACCCCCCCAGCTGTATAAGTGCCATGTTGGCAATCCCTCACCATTCCCAAGTATTTTCGATGGCTATGATTGACTCCAAAGAAGCACAAAAGAAATTGAAGGCTGGGATTTGTTTTAAAAACACCTCACACAACAAGCACACTTGGTTTTTGTCTCTACAAAGAAACACAGAAGAAAGAGGAGATAGAAGTGGAAGAAAAGAAGACTTCGGCTATAAATAAGAGCCTTTTGTAAGCCTTTGAAGAAACTAGTTAATCTTAGAATATCTTCGCTTAATTTTCAGTTTTTAAAAGTCATTTACAGCTTTTTTTTTACTTTCAGCTTTGTAACACTTTCAAGTTTAATGCAAATTTGAGATTTTAAGTCAATTTACAATTCCAAGTGCTAAGTTTCTTAATTGTGTTGTTTTGTGTTCAAAAAGCTTTCAATATAGCTTAATGATAAGCTGTTTTAATTAAGTAAATTTAAAAAGATAAGTAGTAAAGAGAAAATCACAAAAATCACTCTCAAAAACACCACAGCTTACTTTATGGATGATAAGCCAGTTCTGGATGGGCTTATGGACTCTCACTAGCTTGTTTTATACAAGCTAGAGCTTGTAGATTTATTGTTTGACCCTGTTTTGAGCAAGGGTGGTGTAAGTCTCTCTTTTTCTTGTTTTTCTTATGTACTGTAGAACTGCTTATTTGTTACTTATGTTTACTTATTTGTGCTTTATCAGTATGTTTAGTGCTTATCTTGCTTAGTTGTTAGTTTAAAAATAGTTTGTATCACTTTCTTAGTTAGTACTGTTAGTTCATTTGATAAAACTGTTAGTTCGGATTAGCCTGGCCACCCTCATCAACAATCGGGGCATCCTCAGCATCATCAGGGGCACCAGTCGTAGCATCGGGCTGCCTCTCTGGTCCCATGGCCACCCAGGCCCAAGTATCATCAAACTACGTACAAATCTACAGTCTTACCAGCTCTGTCATATCAACAATAGGAAGCTCGGGGGTAATAACTGTCAATCCTCCCAGTATCTCAGCAGTTAGAAGTCCAAAATGCTCTGCCAATCAAGCTACAAACTGCCCACCAGAAATATGCGCCCCGCTCTTCCTCCCACCAGTAAACAACCTCAAATACCTAGCCAATAAATAAGTAACGTTGACAGAGCCAACGTCCATCCCTCTCAGATAAAATAAATCCGTCACGGTCACCTTCTCATGTGCCTAACTCCTCCCAACAATACTACAAGCTATCAACCGATGGCACAGCCTAAGAATCAGATCTCTGATCAAAGTGTATGATGGGGCTGTGCCAAGGAAATCTCTAGCATATGAGATCCTTATCCAATAATCCCTCACTTATCGGGGATCTGTCTGCCGTTCTCGGCCCAGTAAACACCAAACCCAACCGTCTGTATTTGCTCCTCCGTGTGTAATCCCAAGGCTAGGATGAACTGCATCCAGCTCATACGCCTCCTAGCTCCACCCAACTGAAACTGTAGAGTCCTAGGGGTGTCCAAATCAAGAATAGCCTGACCAAACCTAAACGTACTGAAGAACTCCAAAATAAGCTTGTGAACCAACGGTCCCCTAATGTCAAGCATCCTCCTCCAAGCCCTACTGGTGAACACACTAACACCAACCTTATCACGGTGCTCCATCAACATCCTACCACTCAGTCCCTCGGCCATCAAATCCGGTAATCCCCCAAAATCAAATACCGATACCCTGTGCACCTCTCTCCTATGCATCCTGGCTAATCTCCCCTCAAAATCAGCAATATCAGTATCGGGGTACTCCAAACCCTCATATCTAAGAAACCTGTGTCTCTGCTCACGTGGTGGAAGAGCCATATCTGTAAAATCAATTGAGGAAAGCACAAGAGTATAGAAATTTAAACATTCTGTTTCAGAGAGTAGATATGGCGTATTAAATAAAGGAGTACGCCGTATAAGGATCATTAAGTCAATACGCCGTATTGATTTTTGGTCAATACGGCGTATGAGTCTGTGATTAGCATGATCCTAATTTAGTCAATACGCCGTATTCAATTTAATGAATACGCCGTATTGGTGTTTTTTAAAATTGGGTAAAATTGATCAATACGCCGTATCCATGTGAGTGGATACGCCGTATTGGTCTGCAATTATAAAAACTAACATTGGTTCCCCTGTTTTACCCATTTTAACCCATATACAATTCAAAACATCATAACATCTATTTCAGGGGAAAACAAGAGGCATATAACAAAGATGTCATTCCTAATTTGTAAACCAAACCCTAACCCTAATTTTAAGATTCAAAATTCATAAATTGAAAGAAAAGGGGGTGAGGTTTATTACCGTAAGATTTACACGAAGGAACAAGTATGATAATGAATCGAAATCAATGAATCTCTAAGAATTTGGTTTAGTAAAATTTTTGTGTGTGTGGAGTAAAAGTGTGTGGTAAATTCAGATCCGACGTATTTAGTGGGTTTTTATACCCAAACTCGATACGCGGTATCGAGGTGAGTTAAATACGCCATATAGGCGAATTTTGTTGACTTTAGTCAACGCTAGTAAAAAAGAGTGGATACGCCGTATAGGTTTTATCCTAATACGCCGTACCCAACCTTGGAGACCAACTTTCCTAAAGTAAAGCAAAGAAAACGTACCTTGGTTTCCGCAACATTTTTGAACAAACACCATCCTTATAATACCGTTTAGGGTCGAACGGAACGCCAAACGGTGCACATAAATTCTTAATGAGAAAGAACAGCATTCCGTTTGCGTAATGTATCCAAATTACGATTCTTAAATTTAGGTTTATGACAAAATTTCCCGTTCTGAAATTTTTAGTGTTTTTATCGTGACTTGTTTCAAAAACCGTAGTTGACCCATGTGTACATTCGTTATCCTCAAAAGACAGTATTATATCGATTTTACTGTCATCATTGTCTTTTTCGGATTTTAAATTATCGGGACGAATAATGTTGAAGGGGATTAGATCATTAAAGTACAAAACATTTTGTTCCTCCTCGTCATATTCAGACAATGATGTTTTATCATTTAAATCAAATTCATTGATATGTTGGGGGTTTAAATTGGTTCAGTTAATAAATCTGATTTAGACGTTTGAGCATCATTGTAAACAATCGCTGGAAATTCGTTCTCAAAATCTATAAAGAAGTCTAAATCATCCAAACAACTAATCGCAAGCTCAGGTGATGAATTTGAAGGCATGACTTTTTCATAATCGTTTTCTGAATCTGTTTTCAAATCATTGACATAAATCATTTTATAAGAAAATGAGTTTTTGTCGAAAAATATCGTGTAATCCTCATCATCGGACTCGTCAAATGATATTCTAAAGTCGATTTCATCGTTAACAGGGGTACTTACTTGAGATTTGCACTGAAGTTCATCTTGAGGTGCGACTGCATCGTTAATGACTATAGCTGGGAATTCAGCTTCCACAGAGCTAAAGTTGTGAAGATCGTCATCAACCCTGATCTTTTCATATGTAGCAGTTTGCCAATTAAACACTTTCCCGCGTTTATGAGCTTTTTCTTCCTCGAGCCTGATGTATTCTTCCATAGTAAGGTGTGGATCGTCCATCCTAAAATAATCTTGCTAGAAAAAATTATTAAATAACCAATACGTCATATTCAGTGAACTGAATACGTCGTATAGAATAAACAAACAAGCAGGAATTTAAACTACTCTAAATTACACTAATCCTAAGGGTTAGATCTAATCTAATGTTAAAAACCAAAATATCAAAATAAAAATCAAGATTAATTTTCACTCCCCGGCAACAGCGCCAAAAACTTGATGTGTCGTTGTGTGGTGTATATTTTATTGATTCAAGTTTTAAATTTATATTTTGCCAACTCAACCAAAAACAATACTTTAACCGGCAGTGTACCCGATCGGTAGTAGTTTCGTGGTAAGTAGGGTGCCGATCACTGAGAGCAAGGTTAAATCTATCAATTTAATTAATATCTTGGTTATCTAATCTATGTTAATTCTATTCTAATCTAAACCTATGTTAAACCTATGTCAGTCTAAATCCTAGTTCTAATGGGAAAAGGGGGGTTTTCAGCCTGAGAGACTGGCACGATTTGGTCGGTGACTACAATCAATTCAAGACATTGTTACCCACGCAAGCTGATAGACAAAAGATAAAAGAGTAGTCGAACCTTATATAAGAAAACTGTATTAACCATTATTAATCCGATTAAAATGTTGGTTTGTTTATTAAGTGCAATGATTTCTTCTCTCGAGGTGGCATATCATTCTTAAGACTTAGGCGTTACATCATCCTAAGACCTAGACACATTAATTATGTCACAATTAAAGCATCCGCATAAAGCATCCTTATTTGCTGATTATAATCTATCTTAGGGATTAAAGCAATGGTGATCTTGTTAAACCTTAGCTCATAGAGACTTTACCCACTTAATGGCAATCTATACACTAGTAGTCCACTTGTCCAACTATCCAATGGAATCAGAACGTTATTTGTTGAATTATGTAGGTTACTTGCTAGTCAACACGATCAATAAACCATCGACAATATCCAATTAACTAGTTAAGCCCGAAGCGTATCCTAGACACAGACTTAGAAGGACAATACTTGTGTAACTATTATTCTAGATGTATAAATTACTATATGGAGAGCTATCCCGGACTCTAGATCCGCTTGGTCCACTTTGCTAGATCCAGTTGAATGATAGGTCGCATACAAAAGCGCGTAAACAAGTATAAATTGATAAACATAAACAAGCACTCAACGATAAATCAAGAAATCGATATAAACAAATACCAAACATTCAGATCTTCATAATAATGGCTAATACCCGAAGGTATTAGCCTTCAAACGTCATAATAAATACAAGAGTAATAATTTAGCCAAGGTAAACTAACCGAGTTAACGAATGATACCAAAAACTGAACAATTACTAAAGTATATGGAATTACACAATGTCTCATATGGAATTGAATACGTTGCTCGACCTCTTCTGCTCTTTTTCTCCTCTAAAAATCGACTTTTGTGGTTTAGGTATCGAGAATACGATTTAGCACACTTAAAACTCATTTTTGAGTTTTCTATTTATAAGGTCTGGAAGTTGGTTGGTTACGGCGTATCCATGTATTGGATACGGCGTATTGGGGATTTCTTAGAGTATGGACCACGTTTGATATCTTTCAGAATATTATATTGATTCCATATCTTGAATACGGCGTATTGAGTTCTCTGGATATGGCGTATTGATCTTTATTCCCTTTGTGGTCTTTGGTGAGTGCAGGCACGGATACGCCGTATCTTCCTTGATGGGTATGGCGTATTGGTCTTCAGAATAGTAATCTTCAAAATATCTTCATTTAAGCTCCAGAATGCGCGCCTTTTGCTAAGTTTCACCAATTACTCTAGAATTACTACAATTCTCAAATATAAACGATTAAGTAACAATTCTTTGCAATACCTATACAAAATGGGTTAATAACATGGGATAAATGATGCTATAAAATAGATGTTATTTGATGTCATCAACACGGTTTCGGAGCATTTGGATTTAATGCCTTGTGGTGCTACAACATTGGCAAAACATGTTGTGGAGGTGAGGCATGTCATTTGGATGAACAAAATCCAAGATGTTTAGAGGATTGGAAAAATCTTGATTTCCAAGATTTGGTGATGGAAGGTGAATGATTTCAAGTGGAGATGCATTGTTGTGGAGATGAGGTGCATTGTTGTTAATGTTAACAAACAATGGTTGGGTTGATGGTAGTGGTTCAAATCCGGGTGGTGGATTTGGAAATCCAGGAGGTGGTCGTGAGACACATGGTGGTGAAGATGGATTAGAGGGGCCCGGTGGCCAATTTTCCATCGTTGACACATAAGGGTTATTGGGTGAAATTTGTAGTGGAGGAAGTTCTTGAGGTTCTTGTTTTATCAGAATGACAAAACGAAGTTTAGGTGGAGGTGCAACGTGAGTTGGTGTCAGAGATTCACTTAGAGAGGATGATGAGGCGTAGTGTGTACTTTTGCTAGAAATGGATTTTGATGGAGCTTGTGGTGGTGAGAGGGATTTCTTCCTAGGAGGTGGTGAAGGAGTTCTCTCATTTGGGTGTTCCTCACTTGAGGATGTGAGATTGACATAGGTTGGATACTTGACACTCATTCTTATGGTTTTTCTTTTGAAGTTTGGTGAATTTGTTTTGGATGAACTAGTCATGGTGATGAACTAGTAAGGTTGTATGTGAGAAATGTGGAGAAGGTGTGAAGAAAATGGTGTTTGAGGGTGATGATTATAAGGTAAAAGTGGTGAAGTGGATTGTATAATGGTCCTTGGATTATATGGAGAACATGTTATATCCTAAGGTTTAAAATCCTACATAGTATCATATAGCATGGTTATAAGATAAAGTAGAAAAAGTTAAAAATCAATAAAATTTGAACATTGATGCATGGCCTGGAAACCCACGGATCTACCGTAACAACGTACGATCTACCATATGGTGGATCCGTTGGTCTCATGTTCCAACAAAAATGGCCAGAACTGCATTTTGCAGCCAAAACTCAAAACGAAAATAGGCAAGTAGTGTCACAAATATAGATTTAATTCATTAAACATAATCTAATAGTCTTGCATATTATCATACGAATATTACACATACGAATTTAACGTGGTCTAGTTAAGATTTTAAGGCTTCCTATTACATACTTATTTTGAGTTACCATTGTGAACGATCGTGATCGTGATTATCATGCAAACCACAATGATAATCTTTAATGATTTCGTCATTGGGAGAGAATTTGTTCATCATGTCCATTGAGGAATTGAGAGAAATGAAGTGTTTACTTTTGAGAGAGAAACGAGTTCTTTTGATTATTTTGAATAGCTTAGACAGAAGGAGACCATAAGGCAACGGTTCATTTGGAGAGTTTTTGGAGTGTAGCAAGCGTTTGGCCATGAAGTAAGCTAGATTGAATGGAGTGGAGGTAGTGATACAATAAAGCATGTATGCACCACAACCGAATAACTGAATTATTGGTTCATTGTTACAAAGAATGTTTTCTCTTATAACAATTTTCACGGTTTTAAGGTAAGGACACGCTTTATCAGTGTAGACAGAATTTGGATCAAGTAAGTCGTATTTTTCTCTGTTTATTCTTTTTTTGATTATGTTAGATATGATTGAGGTGGGATGTTCAAGTTTCGTGAAATATGGTTCGTTTGTTTGTGAGTTGATTCAGAATGGATATGAGCGACCATTCATTACCATAAAAGGAGTGTCCTTCGTAAGAAATATCTAGAAGAATTTCGTAAGCAGAAAGTCTCTAGAAGAATTCTAAGTTGTAAATTCTCTTAGTGTAACACAAATAGATATCTTTCTTCATAGATGATATAAAAAAATTCTCTTAGTGTAAAAAGAAATCTTTCTTCATAGATGTTAAAAAAAGACAAACCAATCATTGTTTAATGGATAAAATTGAAAGGATTGATAGAATTCAATTAGAAATTGTGGGTAAATTTTTCCATCTAAGTGGTAGAAGGATTGAAAACCATTTTTAAGGAAGATTTCTTTAAGATTGACTTGAGTGTTGAAGTTGTTATCAATGATTCTTCCCTCATGTATGGTTCGACTTGCAAAGTCTTCATATGACATTGGATATCTAGATAGTTTATTGTGATTTCAATAAGAAAATGTCATAAATAAAATATAATGTTATTTCTAAGTGTGTGTCTATATAAACGTAATGTGGGTGTGCAGTTTGTTTGACTCAAACAAAATAAAACTAACGATAATACTAGTAATAAGAAAACCTTAATGCATAACCTATGTTTGATATTGCTCTAAATGAATGCAACAAAAAATGCTTATGAATTAAGCACTTCGTAGATACATTCATGAGTCCCAATGCATGAAGAAAATGTTTTGCGTTGTATTAACAATGTAGTTAAATAATCGTTGTTTTGAAAAGTTTCTAGAAGTAAGGTTTTATTCAAAAATCATAACTTGGGGTTTTTGGCGAAAATTGATTTTTGGCGAATCACTTCAATTATGCTTTCTAAGTATCATAATAGTTATACATTACTATATCTTAGTCCTAATTGTGTAAAAATTGTATGAAAAATCAAAATCCCTAAATTATTTGATTTGAGCAAAATCGAAACCCTAGACACGAAATTAAGAAGAAAGTAAGATGAAATCACTTACAATAGTAGTCTTAGATTGATGATTTGTTGGTGATCTTTGTGATTAATTGCTCCAATTGCCTAAAATTATGATTTAGTATGGAGGGTTTGAGTGTTTTAGTTCGTAGGTGTGTTTGGATAATGATATTTGTGGTCCTAATTTGTTTAAAATCTGGTATTTACACGTGTTCTGAGACTCACGGATCTACCAAAATAGGGACGGATCTCCTTAATAGTGGATATGTGATCCGCAGGTGTCCAAAAATATGGACAGAGTTGATTTTTAAGCAAATTGAGATAAGGTGTTGTGTTTTTTGGCAATTGAAGTATGTTATATTTAATATTAGGAGTGTGTGATTGAATTTTCGGAGTCGACGTCCAAGTTTTAAGTGAACCGTTCAACTTGTCGTGAATTTCCCGATGGAATTTCAACGTAGTCGATCCTACTAGGAGTGTGTAACTTTTAGCATAAGTTTGACCATTACTAATAACACAATCATTTATGAACATTTAGGCTCAACAAAACATCGAAACACAAGTGTAAGTTACAATACAATTTCATCAGTTACAATTCTGCTGATGATATTATTGATATTCTGATCTTGCTTTTTTCAATCGATGTTAGTAATTTCTCATGTATGACGCGACTAGCACATTTAGTATTCTGAAACAATATCTATGTCATTTTATTGATAATTTCTTATCTAGTAAAATTCGAATCTTGAATTATGTTTCATGATCGAGGTTGTAAGTCTTATTGTCTATGTAGTGGAGACGCACGATTAGTGGTAATTATCTCTGAAGGAATTTAAACCATCGTTGAATTCTTTTTGATTTCATATTACTATCATATAAATCTTCTGATCCGTTTGACGATTTTTTTTGAGATGATGGAGAATCAACTATCCATGGAACAAGAGAGTTACTCTACCTCCAGACCTAATCCTCAATATCTTAAAATAATTAAATACTTCACTCGCTTTATAAGGCGAGATCTGTAACTCCACATATCCGGCTATTACTTGTATCCTCGGAGAGCATACTTCCCCGATAGAAATGTTTTCCCTTCTTTGAAAAACCCAACCCCATTTTTTTTTATTAAAATCCGCAGTATCATAAAGTGGGGATCGGACTCAATATTTTTTCAGTTTTAGTTCTATGGTGTACGGGTTTTCTCTCAGCTACAAGTCGATGGTGGGCCTTTACAAATATCTCGATTGGGCCTTTATTGTCACACATAATCGGAACGTCGTCGAGGCGTATGTCATAGTCGATGAGAGCTTGTTTCATCCATAGTGCTTATTGACATGCCTTTTCGGCAGAGACGTATTCGGCTTCGGTTGTGGAGATAGCAAGGGCCGTTTATTTCTTAGCGAACCAAGATGTCAAACAACATCCTAAGAACGTACAAACGTCGCTAGTGCTTTTGCGATCAACGTAATCTCCCGCGTGGTCGGAGTCAGCATAAACTATAGTTTCTACTCTGGTTCCTTTCGGATACCATAATCCTAAATGTGTAGTTCCTCTAACATACCTAAATATATGCTTAACGGCTTCTAAATGGGTAGTCTTAGGATTTTCTTGAAAACAAGCACATAAACAAACACTAAACATAATATCGGGCCTACTTGCGATTAAATAAAGTAAACTACCAATCATACCTCAATATTTAGAGCTATCCACGAATTCGGCTCCATCGTCCTTGGTGAGCTTGATCTCCGTTGACATCGGCGTCTTGGTTGGTTTGGAATCTTCCAACCTGAACTTCTTTAACATCTCCTTGATGTACTTGGATTGATTGAAAAATATTTCGTCTTCCATTTGTTTGATTTGAAGACCCAAGAAGAAGTTCAACTCGCCCATCATACTCATCTCAAACTCGTCGTGCATGATTTTTGCAAAATCATCACACAAGTTTTGACTCGTGGAACCAAATATAATGTCGTCGACATATATTTGAACAATGACAAGGTGTGATTTTGATCTCTTAGTAAAAAGTGTGTTATCGACCATTCCCATTGAATACTCGTGTTTTATCAAAAATGCTTTTAGTCTATCATACCAAGCTTTAGGAGCTTGCTTAAGACCATATAAAGCTTTCTTAAGTTTATAAACATAGTTTGGTTTTTGAAAATCAATAAACCCCGGAGGTTGAGCAACATAAACCTCTTCGTTTATAAAACCGTTTAGAAAACTCTTTTTAATCATCCATTTGATATAGTTTAAAATCATTTGCACAAGCAATAGCAAGAAGTATTCTAATTGACTCTAATCTAGCTACCGAAGCATATGTTTCATCATAATCTATACCTTCTTGTTGATTATATCCTTGTGCCACTAATCTAGCCTTATTTCTAGATACTATACCGTTTTCATCTAATTTATTTCTAAAGACCCATTTTGTTCCTATGACGGATTGACTTATAGGTAGAGGGACTAATTCTCAAACATCATTAGCTACAAATTGATTTAGTTCTTCTTGCATAGCTACAATTCCCACTTTTTATCTTTTAAAGCCTCATTAATACTTTTGGGTTCTATAGTAGATATAAAACAAAAGAAATTGCTATGATTTTGGGCTTGAGACCTTAATGTTCTTTGATTAAGATTTCCTATGACTTGATCTAGTGGATGATTCTTGGACTCCTTAATGTTAACAATTTTGTCAACTTCTATCGACTCATCTTCTTCATTAATATTATTTACTACTTTGGTATTTCTTTTAATAGCTTCTTCTTCACCAACATCATCATCAACCAATGGTGATAATTTGGTAGGAGGAGGACTTTCATTGAATGTCACGTTGAGTGATTCTTTGACTTTCATAGAGTGTTTATTTAATATTACATAAGCTTTACTATTTTAAGAATACCCTAGAAAACAATGCGTATGACTTTGGTCCAAACTTGGTAAATAGTATTTAGTATTTTAAAATGAGCACTTGCTTCAATACTTTGAATTTTCTAAAGAGGGTTTATACCTCTAAATATTCATAAGGGGTTTTTCCTAGTATTGGTCGAATTAATATTCTATTCAATATGTAAGTTGACGTATCAACGACATTACACCAAAACTTTTGTGGAATTGATTGTTCATTAAGCATGGTCCTAGACATCTCTTGTAAGGTCCTATTCTTTCTTTCTACTACCCCATTTGATTGTGGAGTACGTGGAGCGAGAAGTTTGTATAATGCCATTGTGCATAACAAATAAGCTCCAAATTGTAACCTTATTATCAAATTCCCGACCATGATCGTTCTTATAGCTATTATAGAACTACCCTAGTTGGTTTTGAATTTTCTACTTAATATTTAATTTCTCGAACAGCTTCATTTTTAGTCTTTAGAAATCTAGTCCATGTATACCTAGAGTAATCATCTACTACAACTAAGGTGTATAAATTACCTCCATAGCTTTTAATTGCCGATGGACCAAACAAGTCCATATGTAATAGTTCTAAACATCTTTTAGTGGAAACCATATTTTTAGCTTTATGACTTGCATGAGCTTGCTTCCCAATTTTACAAGCATCACAAAAATGTTTATCATATTTTAGCTTAGGTAAGTTTCTAACTAGTTCCTTAGACGACAACGATTGAATTAAACGCATATTAGCGTGACCAAGTCTTCTATGCCATAAGGTAGAATTATCCACTACCGTGCGGGAAATAATTTATCTCGAGATTCTTCCTAATTTCATTACGTATAGAAACCCATTTTTCCTAATTCCATTTCCTATGATTTTACCATCTTTAATTATTTCACTTACCTTTTTAAATAATACTTGACACTTATTGTCACAAATTTGACCAACACTAAGTAAGTTAAAGGCTAAGTTATCTACGTGTTCTACATTAGATATGGTGAGAGAGTCATTAGAGATCGTACCTTTGCCTATGATCTTTCCTTTCAAGTTACTTCCAAAAACAACGTTACCACCATCGTATGCTTTATAGGTAGAGAATAAACTCTTGTTACCTGTTATATGTTTGGAGCAACCACTATCTTTGATCCACTCATTTGGTTCCAAGCATGTTCTCAAGCATACCTATTTCAACAAAAATAAATTCAAGCGTTTAGTCCCCAATATCTCATGGGTCCGAAAATGTTATTGTTGTACATCCCTTACATTTGTTGTAATTGATTGGGATATTGAAATGGGATACAATTTCTCATATGTACAAGCTGATTTTGGTGTTGTTCCAATCAGTTAGGATGAAGTTTTGATGAATTGGTTGTCTAGAGTTTCTCCTAGATTGAGGTGTGTTGTATCTTGGTTGAGAAGAAACGTTTCTCCTAAGTGGAGGTGTTTTCGATCTAGACTTGGTTTTGACATAACCTATACCGCTTTTGAGTGATGGTTTTAAAGACGGTTTCTTTGACCATCAAATGCTATTATTATTAGTTTTCTTCCTAGTAATAATTAAATTTCCGAAAAATCTTAAGGGGGGGGGAGGACAAGGGTGGACTAAAAACGTGTTTTGTCCCTTTTTGGTCGTCGTTGCGACTCACGGATCCAGGTATGGTGGATCCGTGCCCTCTAATGGTGGATCCGTCCGTCGCATTTTCAGCGGACGATCCAACGAAACTCATAATTTTAGTTCCGCTAGTTGATGCTTTACTATTATCAAATCCTAAACCTATTTTACAACTAGATGACTTTTGATTATCTAACATTTCTCTAAGTGTAATAACACTTTTATCAAATTTAACAAATTTAACTTAAGTTTCTTTAAGTATGGTGTTTTCCGATTTAAGTTCATCACATGACTTACACGCAATTTCATTTTCTTTACTTCTTTCAAGTTTCTTAATTTTCTCGTTTAATTCAAAATTTTCTTTTCCTAAAAGATCTCCTTTAGTTTTCAAAATTTTATTCTTGTTAATGATTTTTAAGTTAATTTCACATAAGCTATCATTTTTAATTTGCATATTATCATTATCAAGAGAAGATGCATTATCACTATAGTAAGAAGAGTTAAGGGTTACCTCATTTGACTATTGAGCTATGAGACACGTTTCGTCGTTGGTTCGGCATCATTCTCGCTATCGCTCCAAGAACCTCCAATGAAACCCATTTGATCTTTGTTGTGAGATATTTTTAGACAATCGCCAATGAGATGACTTGGATCACCGCATCTAAAACATTTTTGGTCACTCTTTCCTTTCTTCTCATCTCTTTGTCGGGATGACTTCCTTTCTTCTCTTGGTTGCCTAACAAATTTGCCCTTTCTTCTAAAGAACTTTTTAAAGTTCCTTACGGCCATAACATATTCTTCGTCATCGCTTTTGGATCTCGAAGTTTCATCATCACTAGACTCTTTCTTAGCTTTCAAGGCAATGGACTTAATTCGTTCATTTTTGCCTTTATAAATTTTGGAATCTTTTTCCATGACAACTTCATGTACTTTTAGATTGCCGATAAGCTCGTCTAGAGCTAATGATGACAAATCTTTCGATTCTTTTAATCGCGTGACCTTGGCTCTCCATTTATGATGTGGCCTAAGAAATGCCTAACATAGTTCTCGCTAGAGAAACCTTCATTAAGAGCTTTAAGACTAGTAATAATCAGTGTTAATATCTACCCAAAACGCTATCAATCAGATTCTTCTTTCAAGGATAGTAAATTGTCATATTGTTAACACGAAGATCATTTTATTTTAATTCCTTTAACTTGGCTATTACCTTGATGTGTGATTTTTAACACGATTGCCAAATATCTTTAGCCGTTTTACACATAAAAATTCTTTCGTATTCCTTTTTAGGTAAAGCATTGTAAAGAACCATTTTAGGTTCATTATTTTAAACAAGTTTATTTTTAGATCATCTCTTTGTTGTTCAAAAGGAACCGTTTCCAAAACTTGGGTTTCTTTATTTCTAGCAACCGGCGGAAAAGCACCATTCAAGATAATATGCCAAAGATCTAAATCTTTTCCTTTCACATAAGTTTCAAACTATTTTTCAAATAAATAAAATGATCACTTTCAAAAATAGGTGGTCTTTGCATAGATTACCTTCTAGTATATTTCTATCCAAAGAATCCATAGATCGATTCAAGCTTTTATGTACAATTTACGTTAAAGATCTTGGCTAACCTGCTATGTTACCAATTGGAAAAACTTAAGGGTGGGTTGAATACGATTTTTCCCGTTTTAAAATTAAAACTTGATTGTCGACTTATGTGAATTTAAGAGATATACACAAGTGTATATGATAGTGATGCAATAAATAAATAAACTAACAACAAAATATAAGCAAGTAAAGATAAGAAAGATCAAACCGATAACACAATGATTTATAGTAGTTCGGCTATGAAGCACCTCTTCGCCTTCTCTACTCCAATTACCCAACTTGAGAGTTATCTTCCACTATGGTCAACAAGACTCCCTTTAGGCGAATATAACCGTACTACGGGCTTATTACTTTTTTGGTAATAAAGTTAAATACCGAGTTCTACTTCGGATAAACCAATCTAACACACTATGTTTTTGAGGCCTTAAAATATAACCATTCATACACATATGATACACACAAACACACAACAAAGATATACAATATGATGATTATCACAGACGTCAAGCTTAAGTGTTATTTAGTTTACGTTGTGTCATCACGTTTGTGCATAATCATTCATTTGCTATATCTTGTGTTGTGTGTTGTCGTGTATAATTTCGTGTATGATGAGGTTAGTATTAAGGCCTATAATAATCGTGTGTTTACGATTGGTTTTATCTCGAAGTAAGAAACTCGGTAATTTACTTAGTACCAAACAGTATAAGCGACGTGTACGGTTTTTTTCGCTAAAGGGATGTTGTTGACATAGTGAAGATAACTCTCAAGTTTGGGTATTGGGGAGTAGGTAGGGCGAAGAGGTGCTTCATAGCCGAAACTATATAAATCATTGTCGTTATCGGTTAGATCGTTCTTATCTTTTATTGCTTTAATATTTTGTTGTTAGTTTATTTCTTTATTACATTGCTATCGTATACACTTGTGTATATCTCTTGAATTCACATAAGTCGACAATCTAAGTTTTAATTTTAAAACGGTAAAAACTATTCAACCCCCCTTATAGTTTCCACAATTGGTATCAGAGCCTCGTTACCCAAGATCTTTAACGTATATTGTACATTAAAGCTTGAATCGATTATGATTTGGATAAATATCTAGAAGGGAGAATCTATGCAAAGGGACCCTATTTTTGAAAATGATCATTTTATTTATTGAAAAAATAGATTTGAAACTTATGTGAAAGCAAAAGATTTAGATCTTTGGCATATTATCTTGAATGGTGATTTTCCGCCGGTTGCTAGAAATAAAGAAACCCAAGTTTTGGAAACGGATACTTTTGAACAACAAGATGATGATCTTAAAAAGAAACTTGCTAAAAATAATGAAGCTAAAATGGTTCTTTACAATGCTTTACTTAAAAGGATACGAAAGACTTTTTATGTGTAAAACGGCCCTAAAGATATTTTGGCAATCGTTGTTAATCACCACAGCAAAGGTAAATCAGCCAAGTAAAGGTAATAAAATTGATCTTCTTGTTCAACTATATGAACAATTTACTATCCTTGAAGAGAAGTCTTTTGTAGCGGTTTTTGGTAGAATTAACACTATTATTACTTAGTTTAAAGCTCCTTAATGAAGTTGAAGATTTCTCTAGCAAGAACTATGTTAGGAAGTTTCTTAGGGCTCTACATCCTAAAATGGAGAGCAAAGGTCACGGCGATTAAAGAATCGAAAGATTTGTCTCATTTGCTCTAGACGAGCTTATCGGCATCTAAGTACTGAAGTTTGTCATGGAAAAAGATTCCAAAAACTTTATAAAGGCAAAAAATGAACGATTAAGTCCATTGCCTTGAAAGCTAAGAAAGAGTCTAGTGATGATGAAACTTCGACATCCGGAAAAGCGATGACAAAGAATATGCTATGGTCATAAGGAACTTTAAAAAGTTCTTTAGAAAGAAAGGGCAAATTTGTTTTCGGCAAACAAGAGAAAGAAAGGAAGTCATCCAGAGAAAAAGAGAATGAAAAGAAAGGAAAGTGTGACCCTGACATGTTTTAGGGATGCGGTGATCCAGTCATCTCGTTGGCGATTTTCAAAAATGGTCTCGCAAACAAAGATCAAAAGGCTTCATTGGAGGTTCTTGAAGCGTGGGGATAGCGAGAATGACGCCAAAAACAAACCAAGCGAAACTTGTCTCATAGCTCATCGTCAAAGAGGGGTAACTCTTAACTATTCTTTTTAGCTGATAATGCATCCTTTCTGGATAATGATAATATGCAATTGAATACGATAGCGTTATGTGAAATTAGCTTAAAATTCTTAACTAAAAATAAAGTCTTTGAAAAATAAAAGGATCATTTAGAAAAAGTAAGAAACTTTAGAATTAAAACGAGAAAATTAAGAAAAGTAAAATTGAGAGAAGTAAGAAATGAAATTGTGTGTAAGTCATGTGATGAACTTAAATCGGAAAACGTCAAACTTAAAGAAACTTAAGTTAAATTTGTTAAATTTGATAAAAGTGCTAATACACTTAGAGAAATGTTAGATAATGCAAAAGCTTCATTAGTTGGAAAATAGGTTATAGGATATTTGATAATAGATAGCATCACCTAGCGGAACTAAAATTATGAGTTTCGTTGGATCTGTTCCACTGGAAAATGCGACGGTCGGATCTACCATTAGGAAGGCACGATCCACCCATACCGGCGAATCCGTTGAGTTGCAACGACGACCAAAAAGGGACTAGAACCGTTTTTAGTCCACCCTTGTCCTCTAGATCGGATTTAGTTATTACTAGGAAGAAACTAATACATAATAGCATTGATGTGTCAAAGAAACCGTCTTTGAATCAATCTACTCACAAAGCGGTATAGGTTATGTCAGAACCAAAGTCTAGATCGAAAACACCTCACTTAGGAGAACACGTTTCCTTCTCAACAGATACAACACACCTCATCTAGGAGAACTCTAGACAACCAATTCATCAAAAACTTCTATCTATGAATTGGAACAAAAACCAAAAAAACAAAATCAGGCTCTTGTACATATGAGAAATTGTATGCCCATTTCAATATCCCAATCAATTACAACAAATGTAGGGATGAACAACAATACATCTTTCGGTACCCATGAGATATTGGGACTAAACGCTCTTGAATTTATTTTTGTTTGAAATAGGTATGCTTGAGAACTTGCTTGGAACCGAATGAGTGGATCAAAGATAGTGGTTGCTCCAAACATATAACAGGTAAACAAGTGTTGATTCTTTACCTAATAAGCATTACGATGGTACGGTACGTTTTGTTTTTGGAAGTAACTTGAAAGAGAAAGATCATAGGCAAAAGGTTACGATCTCTAAGGACTCTTACCATATCTAATGTAGAACACATAGATATCTTAGCCTTTAGCTTACTTAGTGTTGGTTCACATTGTGACAATATGTGTTCCAAGTTAATTTACAAAGAAGGTAGTGAAAAGAATTAAAAGATGGTAAAATCATAAAAAATGGAATTAGGAAAAATGGTCTATACGTAATGAAATTAGCAAAATAAGTCTCAAGACAAATTATGTCTTGCCACGGTAGTAGATAATTCTACCTTATGGCATAGAAGACTTGGTCACGCTAATATGCGTTTAATTCAATCGTTGTCGTCTAAGGAACTAGTTAGAAACTTACCTAAGCTAAAATACGATAAACATTTTTGTGATGCTTGTAAAATTGGGAAGCAAGCTCATGCAAGTCATAAAGCTAAAAATATGGTTTCCACTAAAAGATGTTTAGAACTAATACATATGGATTTGTTTGGTCGATCGGCAATTAAAAGTTATGGAGGTAATTTATACACCTTAGTTGTAGTAGATGATTACTCTAGGTATACATGGACTAGATTTCTAAAGACTAAAAATGAAGCTTTCGAGAAATTTGAAATATTAAGTAGGAAAATTCAAAACCAACTAGGTAGTTCTATAATAGCTATAAGAACGGATCATGGTCGGGAATTTGATAATAAGGTACAATTTGGAGCTTATTGTTATGCACAAGGCATTATTCATAACTTCTCGGCTTCACGCACTCCACAATCAAATGGGGTAGTAGAAAGAAAGAATAGGACCTTACAAGAGATGTCTAGGACTATGCTTAACGAACAATCCATTCTACAAAATTTTTGGTGTAATGTTGTTGATACGTCAACCTATATACTAAATAGAATATTAATTCGACCAATACTAGGAAAACCTTCTTATGAAATATTTAGAGGTAGGAAACCTTCTTTAGAATATTTTAAAGTATTTGGAGGCAAGTGCTTCATTTTGAATACTAAAGACTATCTAACTAAGTTTGACCCAAAGTCATACGAAAGTGTTTTTCTAGGATATTCTCAAAATAGTAAAGCTTATATAGTGTTAAATAAACATACAATGAAATTCAAAGAATCACTCAACGTGACATTCGATGAAAGTCCTCCTCCTACTAAATTATCACCATTGGTTGATGATGATGTTGGTGAAGAAGAAGCCATTAGAAATAATACCAAAGTTGTAAATAATAATAATAAAGAAGATGAGTCGATAGAAGTTGACGAAGTCGTTAACATTAAAGAGTCCAAGAATCATCCACCAGATTAAGTCATAGGAAATCTTATGGTCTCAAGCCCTAAATCATAGTAATTTCTTTTGTTTTATATCTACCATAGATACCAAAGATGTCAATGAGGCATTAAAAGATAAAAGTTGGGTTGTAGCTATGCAAGAAGAACTAAATCAGTTTGTAGCTAATGATGTTTGGGAATTAGTCCCTCTACCCATGAGTAAATCCGTCATAGGAACAAAAAGGGTCTTTAGAAATAAATTAGATGAAAATGGTATAGTATCTA
>BQNB010079176.1:0-5000 GCA_026074375.1 Tanacetum coccineum
TCTGGTTTGCTGAATGCATCGTTGTTTTCAGGCTCTATCAAACTGCCTTTTGATACAATCAAGCTGTTATCAAAAACTTGAACTGGATTGATCTGAATATCTTGAGACTGCATCTTGACACTTGACTTAATTTGATGCTCATGAAGTATTTCATCATGCAACTGACTTCCGTTCTTCTATAGTGCATTAACTTCATTTTCTTTCATGCGTAATACACCATATGTATTTACAACTTTATGAATGACCGCTTCAAGTGTATCCAGGTTCTCGAGTAACTCACGTCTGTACGCACTAGGTTTACAGCGCGTGAAGTATTCGAAGTCTTGTTGCCAACCTTGATTCAGAAGATCCGTTGCATTTACCCCTTTTGAGGCAAGAAATTCCTTGAACTGTGTTCTGAGTGCTTGAAGACAAGTCTTTGCATTAACCCCATGAAGATTCTCTCTTTCAAGTTGTAGCCTTAACTGATCCAGATTATGAAACATCTTCAATTTGAAAGTCTGATGCTCTTCACCAAAGAATGAGCGAAATGCTGGTTTAAATGCATCAACAGCATAAGGCGAATTAAGGAGATAGAGATCATAAAGATGTGTCTCGAGTTGTTCAACCCATGTCAGGCAGTTGGAGTGCCTTTGTTTTGCGAGCCGTTGCGTCAGTTGAAGCTCTCTCTCTTTTGAATTAGAAGTAGAAGATTCCATTGAAATTCGATGTGTGAAATAAAATTAAGGATCTTAAGTAGATAATGTGATTGATGTTGTGGTTTTAAATGCAATTAACGTTCACGGGATTTTACAAGTCTATGATTAAAACCGATAAAAGATTAACGGGATTTTACAAAATCAATAGAAAACCGTGAATGAATAATCGTTTGATGTTAAGGTAGGTTTGTTGTTTGATTAATGCAGTTTAAGTCCTGTTTAGGTTGACGGTTTGTTATTTGGCCCTAAAATATTTGAATTTTGACCAAAACACAAAATTTACCCTATTACCAAAATTTAAATTTTGTGTAAAAATTAGCTAAAAAAGCTATTGAAAAATTAATTTTTTTCTTAATTTTTCCCGCCAAAAATAATTTGAATTTTTTAACAAAATTTTTACCCTATTACCAAAATTTAAATTTGGTGTAAAAATGAGCTAAAAAGGCTATAGGAAAAATTAAATTTTTCTTAACTTTTCCCGCCAAAAGTACTCTTTTTTTTTTTTTTTAAATCAAACCGCTGCGTATATGTTTCTATCAAACCGCCGCTTTGAAATCAACCAAACCGCCTCTATATTTTTGCTAACTCGCCGGCTTAATAAAATAATCAAACCGCTGCCTATAGTGACCAAACCGCCGCTGGTGAAATAAAGCAACTCGCCGGCAAGATTTAACAGCAAACCGCCTCTTATATTTTTAATCAAACCGCTGCTTTAATATGAGTAACTCGCCGGGTATTATTATAATAGCAAACCGCTGCTGAAATTGACAACCCGCCGTGTATTAAAATAATGCAAACCGCCGTGCATTTTCACTTTGGGCATTATAACGTTTCATTTTTGCCAATATAATAATCAACCCGCCGTGGCAACCTGTCAAACCGCCGCTATTAAGCAACTCGCCGCGAGTTTTGTCAACTCGCCGGCAATAAAATATTCAAATGAATTCAACTCGCCGTTGACCAGGTCAAACCGCCGCCTGACAACTTTCCTAAAAAGGTGGATCTTGTCTCCTTTTTGTCAACTCGCCGGCAAGAAAATCAATAAAATAGTCAAACCGCCATGAAGAACTTCAAGTACGAATTGAACAGAATTAACCAATTAAGCTTTCTAGCCACGAATATAAGCTACAACCATACTATATTAAGTGTGTATAACAAGATTAAACACACATAAACTCGTATATCATTGAGGATCTTCAAAAACCAAGCAACTCTCCACGAAGAACATAGAAGAAATTCGAACCTTTAATCTTTGTAATCGAACTTGGAGCTTGTAGATCACATGTCATAGCAACAATATACCTTCCTTAGCATTTATAGCATGAAAAACAGCACGATTAACCAACCAAATGAGCTCAACCTATGATTTTGAGCCGTGGGGTTTTAGAGCAAAAATAAGCCACGAATTTTGAGCTTATTAACCAAACAAATCAAACACGAATCCACCCCATGGCTCTGATACCAATTTTAGGTTCCCGAATTCACACAAACATGTATAGATCTAAAGAGATCTAGAGAGAGAGAATAGTTGAGAGAGGAATAAGAAAAAACACACTAAAGAGTGTGTGTGAAAATGAAATGGATGCTTACCTCTTCCAAAGTTGGAAGAGGTATTTATAGTTCTTACAATACACCGGGTATTAGTACCCGGTTCAATACCGAAAGTCATACGTTTACCTATTAAACTACGAGCTATATTGAACAGTAAAATACACGGGGTGACCGAGTCTTTTTCTAATATCTAACACTTAAATACCTATGCTTAAATGGAATGCTTAATTTTTGGATGATAAGCCAAACATGGATGGGCTTATTGGACTTTACCAGCTCATGAAAATAAGCTAGAGCTTGTAGATTAAGCTCTAAGTGCATTTAAGCCCTTGTTTAGAGCAAAGGGAAAAGGTATGTTTCATTTTTCATTTCTTAGCTTATTTTTTTACATCGGCTTATTAAACTGCTTATTTTTGCTTATTCTGCTTTAATTGTGCTTATTTTGTCTTAATATTGCTTATTACATTTAGATTAATGCTTTTTATAATCTGTTTTTAGCTTAAAAGTACTTTTCAAAAAATAAGGAGGTGTTTGGATCAAGCAGTAGAAACTTATGTTTCTACTGCTTGATTGATTTATAGTCTTTGATTGATTTTCATTTTAGTCTTAAATCTGTATTAATGAAGTTTTAATGGAGTTAGGATAAGCTTTGTTAAGGATTGAAGTTTGTTCATTAATTAGTTGTAAGTCTGCTGTTTTATTAGATTTCTTAGATTATGTTTGGAGATTTGGTTAGAATGCATTAGAGTTAAAGGTTTGCTAATTTGAATTGGTTCTTACTGCATCATAATACAAGTTCTTTGAGTTAGTTTCATTAGAGATTGCCTTTTAAAAGTTATAGGTAAAATTCAGTTTAGTATGCAAGTTAGAAGTTTTTGAATGTCTTATTTTGAAGTTTAATTTTGAGGTTAGATTTGAGCTTAATCTATTTAAGTTTGGTGAATTTTAGCTTATTAGGATATGTACTCCATCTATTTTAGGTTTTAGCTAGAATGCATCAGATTTACTGATTGAAATCTAGCTTGAAAGTTGCCTTAAAACTCAGAAAAGCCAAAAACAGTTAGTAAACTGTCATTTTAATCAAATCTTTTCTAGTTTATTATCTTGTCCAAATCTTTTATTTCTAGCTTATTTGTGTTTTCAAAGTGTGATTCTAAATCTGTTTTTGCTTTTTAGTCTTTTTCCTAATGCTTATTAGTCCTTATTTTTAGCTTAAAAGTTGGTCTTGAGTCCTTAGAATCTGTTTCTTGAGTCTGCTGTCTTAGTATCTTTTTATTGATTTTCAGCTTGTTGCCTTTGCTTATTTTAAGTCCTTAGTGCTTATTAGGTCTTAGTCTTAGTCTTATTCTGTTTCAGGATTTTAGTTTTTAAAAGTAGCTTTTTAATCTTGTTTTAGCTTATAAAATTCACTCAGTATCAACTGAATTTTTCATAAACTTTCAAAAAAAAGCAAATCTGCCATTTCATTTTAGCTTTTTCTCAGCTTATTTTTTAAGTTTCAGTTAAAAGTCTCTTTATTAAAATTGCTTATTTTTGTTTGTTCTTTAGGTTTGTCAAAAGAAAATAAAAAAATAGTTTCATCAAAAAGGAAGTCATAGGTTTCAAACATGTGACCTCCCCCTTAACTCCCAACACTTGAACACACACACCCTTTACCATATGCCCTTAGGTCTTTTTCGTTTAATGTCTTGCACCATTTAATTGTTATTGTCTTTTCAGTCTTTGCTTATTCAAGCTTATTTTCTTTTTAACTGCTTATTCTTTCAGCCTTATTTCCAGTTTTCATTTTTCATAGATTTTAAATAGGTTAAAGTATTTTTCATAATTTTTCCAGATTTTTAATAATTAGTTTTCTATTTTTAATATTTTATTTAGATTAAATCTGTTTTTAATTAATAAAAAATAAAATCAAAATCAAAAAAATATAATTTCTTTTTCAAAAATTATTTTAATACATTTAGGTTTCATAAATTTGCATTTTAAGTTTTTAAAGTTTATTTTGCTTCATGTTTGCTTACCCGTTAGTCGTTAATTTCTCGTTAAGTGTTTAATTGTCGTTTAAATTCAATTGTGTCTTTAAATCTAGTTTAGCGTGCCTTTTATTTGCTTTCCCTTGCGTTTTTAGAATTAGAAACCAAATCCAAATCTTTTATGATAATCAAGCTCGATTCTTGACATAAACGTGAATTTCCATTCACCTCTCACCGAGGAGAACGATACCCGTGTTGATTACTTTATATTCTTTCCTAAGAATAATTTGTATGATACTTTGCTTACGTATATGTATTTTATTATATTATATATATATGAAGGTTATTTGTTTGATACGTATTTAGACGAACATCATTAACTCATGTAAATAAACACAATTTAAGATTCATTAGTGTGGTCTAGTGAGTATACCCATGAGGCTGATGTTCGGCTCAACGCTACTGATGAAGTATCCCTTGCAGCTGGTATAAAGTTTTCGCATATATCACGTAAAAACTCATATGAATTTTTTTCCTTGTTCTACAATTATTACCCTTATTGACATATTGATAACTGATGGACTGAATGGAAAGCAAGCATTCTACTTTGGCGAATTTGTAACAAATAATGCTCAGATTTATAGAAACAGGTGCACTAACAAACACCCGCCATGGCTGCAATCACACTCTCGGTGTGACTGCCCATCCAAGATACGGGCGTGGGTAAACTGTGCATAGTAAACAAAAAATTATCATCATCGCCTATAAAAAAAAGGATGCA
>BQNB010079176.1:18491-30320 GCA_026074375.1 Tanacetum coccineum
GGAATGGTAGATAACACACTTTTTACTAAGAAGAAAAGTTCAAATCTCATCATCGTTCAAATATATGTCGACGACATTATATTCGGTTTGACTTTTCAAGACATGTGTGATGAACTGGCCAAAATCATGGATGACGAGTTCGAGATGAACTTGATGGGTGAACTTAACTTCTTCCTTAGATTACAAATAAAACAAATGGAAGCTGGTATCTTCTTTAATCAATCTAAATATATTAAAGAAATGCTTAAGAAATTTGGCTTAGAAGATTCTAAACCAATGAAAACCCCCATGTCCTCCAATACTAAACTCATGAAATACGAAGAGTGTGAGTCGGTAGATAGTACCAAGTGTCGAGACATGATAGGTAGTTTATTATACTTAACGGCAAGTAGGCCTGATATCATGTTTAGTATCTGCCTTTATGCCTGTTTCCAAGAGGATCCCAAAACCTCTCATCTTAGATTTATGGTATCCTAAGGGGACCGACATAGAAACCATAGTATATGCTGGCTCTGATCATGCGAGGGATTATGTAGACAGAAAGAACACTAGAGGTATTTGTACGTTCGTGGGATGTTGTTTGACATCTTGGTTCTCGAAGAAATAAACCGCTCTTGCTATATCCACTACCGAAGCCAGATACGTAAGCGCTAGAAAGGCATGTCAACAAGCACTATGCATGAAACAAGCTCTTATCGACTACGACATTGACTCGACAACGTCCCGATCATGTGCGACAATAAAGGCGCGATTGACCTTAGCAAAAACCCTGTGCAACACTCTCAAACCAAACATATCAAAATTCGTCACCACTTTCTTCGTGATAATGTCCAGAAAGGACATATCTCTATCAAAAAAGTGCCGTCCGTCGACAATATCGCCGACATTCTTACTAAACCCATTAAACGAGAATCGTTTAACTATCTACGTCTTGGTTTAGGAATGATGGAACACATTCCATAAATCATTTCTCCTTCTTCTAGTCTCAATTATAGTCCTTATTCCATTCCGTGTCATGACAATTTAACTACTTCATCCGAAGCTAGTTAGATATTTTTAATTTGCGAAAAGCAAATTAAAACATCACTCCTATAATTTTTGTCAAAAATCAAGTTTAAAACCCTCTGCTGAGGGCGGGCCCCATATCTAGGGTGGCCCCCTGATTTAATCAGGCGGCCCCCATATTAATATGGAACCGCCACCATACGAGCACTAAAGTCTGTCACCCTCAAATTTTATAAATACATAAAAACAAACCACCCCTTTCTTCAACCATTATCAAACCACGACCCAAAACTACCAAACCTTAAAATCAGCCACTAAAACATAAATTAAAGATCAAATCAACACTTGTAATCAATCATAACATCATAAACATCATCAATTGTAAGTCATAAAATTTATTCTCATTCCAATTCGTGTCTAGGGTTCATGATGAACAAAAAAAAATTGGGAATTTTTCATTTTATTGTATTTGTGTGCAATTAGGACTATCATAACACAATGTATAACTAATATGCTTCCTGTAGACACAAGATTTACATGATTGAAATGTGTTTGTCAAAAAAATGTTTTCGCACAAAACCCCAATTTTATTTTCAAAATCACTAACGTTAGGAACACAATAAAATTGTGTTTATGCATTGTTAATACACTTTAAAAATGTTTTTCCATACATGCATAATGATCTCATGAACAAAACTCGAGATACATAATTCAAATGTATTTTTTGACATGTTTGGATAAGCAAAATCAAATTAAAAAGCGTTTGGGTTAACTCTTAGGTTTTATTTCTAGGTTGAGTTAACCGTCACTCCACATATGTTGCACATAGGCACACACTAGGCATGAGTTCAAAATAACAATACAAGTATAAGATAACAAAATATGATTTTGGTTGTTTTTATTTTAGGTGACTGATATTTGCTTAATTGTATACTAATTTACCCGGGATTTTGCCAAATAAAAGCTAATAAAATGCCAAAAGAATAGAAAATGTGTGCTTTTGTGTCCAATTGTGCAGGAAAGGATTGAAAAGACAAAAAGAAGCAAAAACGATCAAAAACCGACAAGAAACGAGAAAAAGACAAAGAGTCAAGAGCAAGACAAAGAAATCAGCCAGAAATCACAGCCGGATCAGCCCGACACAGTCAAAGAAAGAAATAAAGGAAGTCAAAAGTCAAATTACAAGTCAAAGGGCCATTAATGACAAGTCTTTAAAGATTAAAGGTTTATTTGGAAGATTAAAGATCAAGGGGCTAAATTTGCCTAAAGAGTAAAGTTGATTTGTTAAAGAAGAAAGAAAGAAGAAAGCCACAAGGGACTTATTTGCACAACTCCAAACTTCTTTTTAACTAATTTGGGCGGACAAGTAGAAAAGGACAAAAAGGTGTCAGCCACTTCAAACATTCAAACAGACCCCGCTAACTCGCCACCCCCTAACCACCTGCCAACGTTTTTCCCGCCAAACACCACAAAACCCAAAATCGTGATTTTCCTCTCCCCGCTACCTTTATAAGCATTCAAACACTGCTCATACACTCTCTCCAATCAAAATCACCACGTGAATCCAATGATTGGATTAAAACACTCACTAATCCAATCAAGAGCACAATCAACTCGAGAAAGATCAAAGGCTGTGATTTAAAGGACCATTCTAGAAATCCTGGCTCCTCTCTTCCATTCTCTATAAATAGGATGCTTAGGGATCATTTTAGAGAGTTAGTTAGCTAGTTTTATTTTCAGTCTTTAATTTTTCGTATTTTAAGCTTTTTTCTTTCAAGCTTTTTAAATTTCAGCTTTAAGCTTTTGTACCTTTGCTACTTTAGCTTGTACTCACTCATTTGAGCAATACAATTCAGTTCCTAAGCTTTTACAGCTTTACTTTTTCAAGTTCAAGCCATTTTCACTTAATTAGCTTTCAATAAGCTCTTTTGAGCTTATTCATGTTCACAAGCTCAAATTCATTTAAAAATCTGATTTAATCATGCATTTACTCTTTTATAATCATTTTACATTCAATTTGATCAAGTGAATTCAGTTTGATCATGTATTGGAAGCCATATGAAGAAATAAGTATTTTTAGCTTATTGAACTTGTTGATAAAGGTTTAGAGGCTTGGTAGCCGTTAGGAACACTTAAGATTCTACTTCTGGATATCTTAAGTGTGAAGATTCTTCAAAACTAAGGTTTCATTCTCAATTCTAATTCAGCATTTACATAGTTTGTTCATTTAGCTTATTTCAGAATTTGTTTGCTTTGCTTGTTTTTTTTTTTTACTTGTGCTTAATCATGTTCTATTTTGTTTAGTTTACTCAGAAATTCAAAGGTTGTTAAGCTTTGTAGTTAAATCTCTATTAACTTTCATTTTTACTTTAAATCTGTCAAAAGTAGTATAATAAGCTAGTTGACAAAGTTACTTATTACTTCTAATAAGCTGTAGGTTTTAATGATTCATTAGCTTAATTAGGTGAATTTTAGAGTATGTAGATATAAGGTTTTACCAGTTTAGTGCTTAAATAGATTTTAAGTGCATATATAGTTGTCATTTTCAGGTTAAAGGTGTGTTTGGATTAGGTTGTTTTTGACTCCTAAAGTCAACAGTGAACTCTCAATTCATGTTATACATTTAAGTCTTCTATAGTTAACAAGTTTTAAGCAGGTTTTTAGATTTAGAGTTCAAATTCACAAAGTTTAGAGGTCAAATAGTTAAGTCCTGCACCAGGACAGTTTTAGTATAATTAGTTTTATTACTAAGAGTTTTTAAAAAGAATTCTATAGTTCAAATTTGTTGATTCAAGTTTAGTTTAACCTAGGAAGTAGGATTAAAAAGTTTCTACCTCAAGTTTTAGACTGCATTAGTGAACTGGTCAAAGTGCATCAGCATCTTTTACATATCAGCAGAATGGATACTTAGTTTATTTCATTTTTGGATTCTCATATCCAGTTTAAAATTTGAAAAATCTTTTATCTAGGTTAGTATTATAAATATAGGTTAGTATATTTCCAAGGTGTTAGCTTTTGAAGTGTAGAGATAAGCAGTTCAGCTTAGTGGAAATAGCTTGTTACAGTTTAAGCACAACCTTGCACATTTTCAGAATAAGTTTCTTGTAATTTTTGTTAAAGCTTGATCAATTTTAGTTTAGACATTTCTAGTATACATCTTAAGCATCAATAAGTCTCTTTTGTTTTTCAGTTTCATCAAGAAATAAGCTCACAATAAGCAAAAATCCAAAAAGCTTAGTTAAATCATTACTTTCTGTGACAGAATCTTATTTGCTTATTTTCTAGTTTATTCTGTGGACAAAAGTTAAAAGTGCCTTTGTTAATGTTGTAGAGAATAAGCTGTTCTTCAAGTTTGTAGTTTTAAGTTTTTGCTGAATCTCATTTTTCAATAAGCCAAAAATAAGCAAATTCGTAGGGTCTATTTCGTACTTTTATCAAAGTATAGGGTTACCCGTTTCTTCTTAAGTGTAAATTTTTCATACTTCGCCCGCCTACCCTTATCTTTCCTTTATAACAGTTTCTACCCTGTCTTTCTTTAAAAATAAAAAAAGAATTAATAATTTAGTTTTTAGTTTGAATAGAATTAATAAAATTAGGGTTTTGTTTTAATTACACAAATTAGGGTTCAATTGGGTTTTTAAAATTAGGGCTTTTTGGTTTATAAAATTTCTGCACCTTTGTAGTTTCTATAAATCATTTTTCCAAATTTTTCCAGTTTAATTTCTATTTTCTAGGAATTAAAATAGATTTTAGTGATTACTTTTTCTTAGATAAATCATAAAAAATAGAAAAATAGTTGAAAAATTAAAATTCTTTTTGCATTAATTTTCATTTTAAATCTAGTATTTTTGAAAAATAAAAGAAAAATTTTAGTGTTAATTTTTAGAAAAAGTTTATTTTTGATAATTCATTAAATCTTAGAAAAATCATAAAAAATTCAAAAATACATAAAAAATTCTAATTCTTTTTCCTAAAATTTTCATTTTAAATTTGTGATTTTTAGGTATAAAATTTGTTAAAAGTCGTGCCTTAGTTTTTAAATTTCAGTTTTAGCTCGCGTTTATTACGTTTTGTGCATTTAAATTTCGTGTTATTTCATTGTTTTTCAATTCATGTTATTATAATTTGTAGTGTAATCAACAAATCAAATATCCTTAACTATTCTAAACTCGAATCCGAATCATTCTTAAATTCTCAATTCACGATTTGTTGGGATCACGGACCGAGGATAGTACTCCCGGATAAAAATATACGAATTGTTTTTCTTTTGTGAGATTTTTACCTTATATTTCTCTCGATTGAGAAGTATTTTGGAAAGGAATTCTTACGAGATTATTACTAATACGTATATAAATTTGATTACTATCACCAAATTTTGGGACGCCGTTTCCGGGTGAAGTCGTGACAGATTGTTGGAAGAATATTCGTTGAAGTAAAGTTGAGAAGATCCTTTCCACCGGGAAAGTTACATTCTTGTTATATAATCAAAAACAAAAAAAAAAAAAAAAAAAACTTTCCTTTAAAAAAAGAATCAACAATAAAATAATACTTCCAAATGAAGTATTATCATAATATCATCGCAATAAAAGATCAAAACACTCCCATTTTTGACACTCACCAGGTACGGCTCACCTCTAGTTAGCTTATTCATTAAAGAGAGTAGGCAGGCCGGGTCTTCGGATCGCCTCAAGGGACAAGGGTTATTTTAAATGAGCCTCGACTCTTTCCCTTTTCTCCGTCTTCTTTGTGAGTTAGTTGGTTAGAGAGTACGTGAGTGATGATCTTTTGGTTGAGTCCTTTCTCGATTATTTTTCATTCTTAGAATTTTAGGCCCTTAATAAAAAAAAAAAAAAAAAAAATTATTATAAAAATTGAAAAATATATAAAATCCAAAAATATTCAAACCTTTTTTTTTTTTTTTTTTTTTTTTTTTTAGTTATCTTTCTATCAATATAATTCTTTTTTCAATCCTTCTAAATTTTGATTCTTTCTTTATGTCAACATACAGGTTTTTTATCTTGTTTTCAATGGGAAGGGCAAAACGAATTCCCGCATTGTCCGCGGTTCGACTTGGCGAGGTGTGGTTCAAACGTGTTTAATGGAGATTGCTTCAATTTGTAGTCCCTATTCAAGTGCTAACAATTATTTGTTTCTCCAATCATTTATCCCACACTCCACATTTTCGGATTATTCTAGTCATAATGGTGATGGGTAATACACCACAAAATTCAGAGTTTTTCTCAGCAATATCTTTGTTGTGCTTATTGCGGGGGTCCTCACTATGATTATCAATGTCAACCGATCAATGAAACTTGCTATGAACCTAATCCGAGTTATGATTATTCCGGTTTTGACCACCCACAACCCCCGCAAGACTCCGTCGATCATCAAGGAATTCTACAAGTCCTTAATAAAATGGAAGAAAAATTTGAAGAGATAATAAGAGATGGAAGAAAGAAAATAGAGGATATGAGTATCGAGCGAAATGTTACATGAACAACAATTGGTCGATAAGAGATTAAGGATTTAATAAATGATTTTGGGTTATAAAAGATTTCGAGGAGAGGAGATTGATGAAGAATATGAGAGAGATTGTGAAATTAGAATTCAAAAACTTAAGCAAGATTTTAATATATGGGGAAGTGAAGTTCGAAAAAAGGAGAAAGCTTACGAAGATGAAAAGTATGCTGCTGCCTGTCGTTACATGCTTTCTGTTACTTGTGATGACGATGATTTAGGATTTTATGCAGTTCATCCGAATACAATTCACATTCCGTTTCGAAAAAACGTAGAGCCTAGGATTCACTCATAATGGGAGACGGGCATATTAAACTACTCTCGGAAAACGGAGTCGTAATAGTGTTGAGACCCTTGTTTCAAACCCAAGTGAGTCCGATGACTTTAGTTTGGGGGAGTGTAATTTGTTCGACATTGAGGATTCCTTTTACGAAAAGTCCACAAGTAGACTTGCTCATCTTGTTCCACTTTCTCCAGAAATCGTTGAAGTTTGTGTCAATGACAATGATTCCGATTATGATGACGATTTTTATGATTGTGTTGATTTTGAGGAGGACGGAGGAGAGATTGATCTCGACATTTCTAAGATCGTTGACATTCCTCTTCGGGAGAAATTAGTCGAAAGTTATCTTTTAATTGAAAAGATTAACGCTTTTAGTCTCTCTCCTCCTATTCCGATTTCTCTCCTATTCCGATTCTCCTTTATTTTGCCCCTCTCTCTACTATCCCGTTGTGGATCTTGATTTGCCTTTTAGAGGAGGCGGATGTGCCTCGTTTTTTTCGATAACTCGGTTAACAGGGGTATCGAGAGGTTGAAGGGTGGGGGGTGGGGGGGGGGGGGGTGGGGGGGGCCCCCCACCCCTGGGGGGGGGTGGGGGGGTGGGCGTGATTTCAGGGGAGGACACTACGTCTATTGATGATTTACCCCTTGATGACTCGATGATTCTTCCCGAGTACGAGACATTTACTTTTGATGATGAGCCCGTGATGGCTGAAGTTATAGTTTTGATGCGAAATTAACAAAGGAACTTTTTTACCAGGGTATAGGTGAAAATGTTGTTTTAGATGAAGAGGAAGATACCTTAATTCTTACCGAATATTTTTACATTTGTCACCTATCCCGAGGTTTTACCCGCATCTTACTCCACGGGGAGTGAAGATAAAGTTTTTAATCCGGGTATTTTTGATAAGGATGCTTTTAAGGACAAGAGTTCAAAAGAGTTAGTTCCATCTAAAGCTCTTTTGACTCTTAATGTTTTTGACCCACCACACCACCTCATTAATGGACTTTAATGTTACTAAAGCATTTTTCGGGTTCACATTTTCAATCTTGAAAATCTTTTCTAAAAAGTTTTTTGAACCCGGAATCAAAAAATGCTACGGTATATTTTCATCATTAGTTTTTTTTTTTAGGGAGTTGTCACCTCTTAGATTTTCTTCACATTGCCTATTATCCACCATAATGACTTAGTTTGGGGAAAGAGTCAAGCGAAGGGGACTTATATTAATAAACAAGCCGCTTCGTGGGCGGCACCCCCATGCTTATCTTTTATCTTGTTCAGATTTTCGTTTGTTTTTTCTTTGCTTCCCCAAGGACAAATTAATTCGGGGGCGAGTATAGCTTTGTACATGGTTAACATAAAAATAAGCCGTTTTAGAAATGTGTTTTGAGCTAACAATGTTTAAGAAGTAGATGGAAAGCTGTTCTTTTTCGGTCTCTTGTTGGTTGTTCTGTGATTTTGTCTAGGTTTTACGGATTTTGAAGCCTTCATGGTTCTCATATATTGTGGCTAAGGACAAAGCAATTCCACAATTTCATCGAAGGTCTCCAATCTTCTCTTCATAAAATGGGAAAACTCTAATCTCACTTATCCTTGTTCTATTATTATTTTTCTGAACGTAACATCTATTCTTTTGGCACAAGACTTAGGATTTTTGTTAAAGATTCTTTTGACCCTTATTCTTAAACTTTGGAGGGACAAAGTTTCATTTAGTTTTGGGAAGGAGATATCTTCGATATTGACTTGCACTTCACGCAACCTTGTTTGAATCGTTTTGAATTACCTTTTTGAGAAAAAGTGAGAAATTTTAAATTTTTGCTTACAAGAAAAGCTCAAAAGAAGCTTAGTTTGAAAAAACACCACTTTTTGGTAGTCCGTTGGTGAGAAATAGGAGTTAATTTTGACTTGGCGGGGGAAAAATGCCTAGCTCAGTCTCTTTAACCTACCTTTGGTGGGGCCAAGCCTTTCAAATCCATAATTGCTTTGGATTTTAAAATGTGAAGAACAAGAAATGATGTAGTTAAATATAAGTGTATTTGTTTAAGCAAGGTTTATTTGGAAAACCTAAAGCTTATATGAATTGATTTGTGTCTTTGTACTCTCACAAGTTTTTAACACACATTAATTCTTACGTGCTCTTTTTTAATTTTGCTAAGTAAACCAATGTCTTTAGAAAAAGTCTTACATTTTGAAAAAGAATTCATTTTAATTTGTAAGTAAGATTTTTGGTTTCAAATTTATAAGTTGCTTTTCTAAAATGAAATTTTTCCATTCATAAAAAAAAGATAATTATAAAAAGAATGCCAATGAAGCATTTCTAATGCAAAAGCATTATTTTTCGTGCCAATGAAGCATTCGCAAAAATAGAATAATAAAAGCTATATGTAGTTTTATTCGTTGGCGTATCCATGTTGAGAGCAAGACTCGGATGGGGTCGCAACTAAGGATTAAAACTATGTACGTAGGATCAAGGTTCGTAGGCCATTCATCATAGGGAGCGTGGTCTAGGTGATGGATTGCCAACTAGGGGGCGACTTGGATTAGAGGCTTGTGTAGGAAAAGGTGTTGTCGCCGATAACCCACAAACGTTAGCAGGGAGGGGGTTCTGACACTAAGACACCGGTTGTTGTTGCGATATCCTATTGGGAGAAAGGCCTAAGTAGGGGTTTCGAAAAACTAAGGAAACATTCCTAGTTGACAAGACAAGAAAATAAATATAGTTACATGGAAAATAAAAAGGAATGGTAAAAAATTTCATTTTTCAAATCAATTTATAAGTTTTGCTTTCCTAATCTCTTTTAGCTTTGAGTCGAGAGTTATCTATAGTTACTACTATTTAAGCTCACAAGGCTTATTGTGAAGCTTAGATGAATCTCAACTATGTAAGTAATATTTGATCTATGGTTTGAGTTTAAAAAGAGTTGTACACATCTTAATCATTAATGTATTCCTGGGAGTGAAAAGTTCACAAAGTTTATAAGTTAAGAGCCTTAATATTTGGACTTTCTGACAATGATCTTGTTTATCAGCTTTGTTTAGTCTAGTGAAAAGTCATGGATGACAAATTTTCCTCTTTTGTGTCTATTAATCGGGTGTAGACCTATTTAGATGAGCTTAAACGTTGCAAACTTGCCAATGATTCGCCATTAACGTGTTTCCAAGAGATTAAATGTTGAGAAAAGTGAAAGTTGATTTTAAAAGGTAATTCATAAAAGGTTCTAAACAAGGGCATTTTGTAGTTTACAAAGTGTACACTTGATAACATTGCGTGAGGACACGGCAATCCTTTAGTTTGGGGAATTTTGATATTTGCTTAATTGTAATACTAATTTACCGGGATTTTGCAAATAAAAGCTAATAAATGCAAAAGAATAGAAAATGTGTGCTTTTGTGTCCAATTGTGCAGGAAAGGATTGAAAAGACAAAAAGAAGCAAAAACGATCAAAAACCGACAAGAAACGGGAAAAAGACAAAGAGTCAAGAGCAAGACAAAGAAATCAGCCAGAAATCACAGCCGGATCAGCCCGACACAGTCAAAGAAAGAAATAAAGGAAGTCAAAAGTCAAATTACAAGTCAAAGGGCCATTAATGACAAGTCTTTAAAGATTAAAGGTTTATTTGGAAGATTAAAGATCAAAGGACCAAAGTTGCCAAAAGAGAAAAGTGATTTATAAAGAAGAAAGAAAGAAAGAAAGACACAAGGACTGAATTTGCACAACTCCAAACTTCTTTATAACTACATTTGGGCGGACAAGTAGACAAGGACCAAAAGTGTCAACACTTCAAAGATCCAAACAAACAACCGCCTAACTCGCAACCCCCTAACCACCTGCAACCGTTTTTCCCGCCTAAACACCACACAACCCAAATCGTGATTTTTCCCTCCCCGCTCCTTTATAAGCATTCAAACCTGCTCATACACTCTCTCCAATCAAAATCACCCACGTGTAATCCAATGATTGGATTAAACACCTCACTAATCCAATCCAACGGCCACAATCAACTCGAGAAAGATCAAAGGCTGTGATTTAAAGGATCATTCTGGAAACTCTTCCTCCTCTTCTCCCATCCTCTATAAATAGCACCCCTAGGATCATTTTTCGGTTGTTGTTTTTAGTTTTAAATTTTCAGTTTATGTTTCTTTCAATTTTAAGCATTTTTTTTACATATTTTTGTAATCTAGCTTTAATCACTTGTACTGTTGATCCATAAGCTTGTACTTAATCTTTTAAGTAATATCACTTCAGTTTACACGTTTCCTTATACTTAATTTTCAATTTTAAAGAAATTTTTCTTAATAAGCTCTTAATAAGCTCATGAGAGCTTATTTCTTTTCATAAGCTCAAGTTTAGTTTAAAGTCTGTTTTTAGACATTCTTATATTCATAGTTGTCAATTTGAATCAAAAGTATGAATACTCAAGGAGATTTGAGTTCATTTTGGTAGTTCAAGGATCAATAAGCATTTAACAGCTTATTATGCTTGTTGCTTATGGTTTAGAGGCTAGGAGCCATTAGGTGTTTGTATTTGAGCCACTCACTCTACAAGAGTGGCTCTAGTGCTGAGACTCCAACAATTCTCAGGTTACATTTTCAAAATTCCAATTTAGCTTAATTTCAGCATTGACATTTGCTTATTTCATTACAAATTTTGTTAAATTCTCTTCAATGACATTTGTTTAGGTTTGTTATTAAGATGTTTAGATTTTTCATTAAATGAATTTTGTGCAAAATTACTTTGTCCTTCAATTCTGTCATAAGTAGAAATTTAAGCTAGGAGAGTAACTACTTTTATCTCACTAATAAGCTAGTTCTTTTAAAGTTTAAAAAGCTTAAATAGTTGAATTTTAGTAAGAGTAGATATTAGGTTTAAGCTGTTTTAGTGTTTAAATAGTCTTTAAGTGCATTTAGTTTTGACAGCTAGTCTTAAGGGAGTGTTTGGATTTAGCCTTGTTTTGACTCCTAAAGTCAACCTTGGTTGCCAAACTCTTTCCTTAGCTAAGTGAGGTTATAATATAAGGTTTTGAA
>BQNB010079177.1:0-30320 GCA_026074375.1 Tanacetum coccineum
TATATATATATTTTAAGAGTGAATTTTCCTTAGGGAATTTTCTTAATTTCTCTTGTGGTATTATATATTAGTATATATTATATTCCGCGTATCAGTGATGTTTCATGTATTCCTTTCTTGTGCAAGCCAAGTGTTTATTGAAACACCTGAGTGAAAAACTAAAAATTATTATACTAGTTTAGTTATTCCGGTAACCTATTATGCTTATTTCTCTAAATCATTCATTCAAGTATTTTGATATGAGCTTTTTTTTGTCTGTTTTAGGAACATGAGGGGATGTTTATACTTGGTCTTGGAAAAAGGCACTCTTTTGCTTAAAACTTAATTGATTCAACATAACTTTTAACTGTCATTTGTATCATTGTTATTAGGTTATTAGTTAGCTTTTTTAAGACTTTGTGTCCATATTATTTCACGTATTTGACATTCATGTTCATTCACTCTATTTTGAATTTGCAGCTTCTTTCACCTGTTTGAAAATTAAAGGTTAGGTCCTTAACACACAAGTTGCTATATTGATTGCTTAGATGGGGGTGAGAGTGCTTATTGACCTTTTTAGGATAAAACCAATTGATATCATAACCTTGTGAGTTCATAGGTTATGTGACATAGTTCATAATTGAGGTTGCATTCCTAAGTGGCGGAAACATGGAGGCTGTCATTTTTGTATCATTTTTTAATTCTTGTGGCCGATCTTTTAAGCACAAGAATACATAAGAAATATTGACACATTTGGATTTAAATCAATTTGATGTAGTAGTGATATGCGGGTGAGATTGCATATTTCTGTATCTTCTGTTATAGGGGTGATTCGGTTCATTTTTTTATATGGGTCTGTCACAGGGGTGTTTTGATTCACTTATACAACTACGGGCGATTTAAGGAAATGGTTGTTGTATGGGGCTCTTACTTAGAGGAAAGACACTTTTAATGATATGTTGTTTTCAAGTCAACTATTTGATCAATTGCTTAGATACAAATCTCATTATTGTTGATCAGATAATATTATTTTCACTTGTGAACTACAAATAGTTCTCAATACTTCATCTCGCATTGACTTTATAAAGTTAAAACTGGGGCTAATAAGTTATAAGAAAATTGTGAGTCGGGGTTTAGATCAAATAGTTAATTAGACTTTAACATTTCTATTGTAGTATTACTTATACTATATGCATTTGTGATTGATGAATCTGCTCTATTTGTTTTTGTTTTCTAGCGTGGATAATACATGCTACCATGTTGTTGCGAGTTCCTTTTCCGTATATCCAATTATAAAATATACTTTAATATGAATTTAGTTCGTATTTGTTCATTATCTGTATACTTTTAAGTAATTAACTTATACAATCTTTTGGTTATTTCGATGTAATATTGACTGCATGTTCAATTTTTTCAGATTTGATTTTTAGATATCGAAGTAGTTTCATTATGCATTCTGGTTAGTTATACCAGTTTATATCTCCGTAATGAACTCTTATCTCTTTATGTTTCATAAACATTGAGAGCCTCAAGTAGCACTCTGGTTTTCGGCTATTAGTTTTTGTTTAATCCAGGTGCATTTTCAGATTATACATCTCTCTTCAACAATAATGCCTTATGAATTTCTTACTTTTCGGTCATAACATATTTTTGCTTTTGCAGGACAAGCTACGAATGTGTTCGTAAACCATTACCGATGTGCACCAGAAGTGTTGCTTAAATACTACGGTTGGTACTTGGTAGTATGTTACATTGGTCATGTGAGAATACTTTCTAAAATATCTCAAGAAACTTTTCAAGTACAATCTTTAATGTTTTGGGACCTTCCAAGCCTTTTGTTCTTTATCTCAACGAACGTTTATTTCTTAATCACAGTTTAACCTTCATGTATATATCTTTAGCTTCTAATCCATATATAAGGCTTTCTATAAATAAAATTATGTTGTTAGGAGTATAATGATTTTTTGAGCCGTTCGTGAGACCTGCGGATATATTTTAAGATGAGTCTAGCAGCTTTGTTCCGGATCTCACATAGGGCTACGAATCTTGAACTATCATGGGAAAATTGTTACAACAATCCTTGGCTGATACAACATTAGTATCATTCACGATCTGCTTCCGTTTAATGATTTGGTTTTGATTCAATTTGCTTAATCTTCGAGTATTATGTTTGGTTTTTTTGTTCGCTGTGCTGGTTAAATGGTTCATGATATCCTAAAGTGGACTTTTTTAATACGTGTTTGTTACTTTTGACCAAATATTTTTTAATGTCTTGTAATTGATGGTCATATTTGCAAGTTGCAACAAATACATGATTTAGGTACATTTTCAATAAGAGTAGGTAGATGAAAATGGGTATGGAATGGTTGAAAGAATTAACAGTAGGTAAATTTTCAGTTTAGTGCCAATGTAATATGACTACACACTTGCTACACAGGTGATGGTGAAAGCGTTGTTGAAATCCCCGATGACATTTTACTTTGAAATCCATAATGACATTTTGATCAAGGAATCAACTTATTTACTAAGTTTTATACTTGTATTATATCATTTGATTAATGATAATTTTGACAATAGGATCAAAAGTGTCTATGAATCGTACATCATATATATTCGTGCAAATTCATATTATCTATTACACATAATTTTTTACGGCAAATGATTTACTTAACTTGAATTATTTATTTTCAAAGCCTGTGTTGAACACGGGTTATGAGCTAGTGCTCATTATATTCCATTGTATTTCTTTTACTTTTGCTATTGTCATTCCCCACTTTGAACCAAGCACCCCAAGTGTTTACATTGTTGTTTTAAGATGACTCACAGTAAATGTCTACTTAGTATTTCATGAACATAAATTTTAGTGGGTAGATATGATATTTAATATGTGAATTTTGTAGTTAGTAAGATTTTTTCATCTTTGTGAATTGTGAAAGTAACATATTACTTATTATGAGATAAGACAATATCTTCCTATACTATAAACAAACCCCTCCTATTTACTGTAACACCTCTAAATTCGGACAACTCAGCTTTCAATAGTTAGAGCTTTAGGTATGGTCACATTTTACTCATAGCGACCCCCCTTCTTAGGCCAAATGCATGCCAATTAAGTGACGTATGCCAAATCTCGAATTCTCCTTTTTCTTTTTCTTTATTTGTTTTGTATGTAGTGTTGTGTTTTTAATTGGGTATGCTGAGGTCCATATGACATGGGATTTGACATGTTATGAGTGAAGGGGTGTTTTGGGTGTGTTGTGTTAAAATGGGTGGCGTTGAGGTGTCACTGAAATATGGTATTTGGCACTTTCATGACACCTAATGCGCTAAGGCACTGGTAAAATACAACATATTAAACCCAAGAATGAATGACCACTGCCAGTAGTCATTTCTTCTTCTCTCTAACATCGTTTCTTCTTTAGTTTTCTCTCAAAATAATTTCACTCTACCACCTTATGCAAAGCTACCATCACTTCCATTTTTCTTCTTTCTAAAATTAATTCAACTACCATCTTATTTAAAGCTATCATGACTTAAATGAAGTCACCTCTCTTCTTTCCTATTTTTGTTGTGTTTTTTTGTACCGACTCTTATTAGTTTATTGCGATTTATGCATGTGATATTCTTTGTGTGTGTGCTTTTCCAAATCTGTGAAAATGACGCATGACGGATCCTAGGATATTGAAAGTAATGACACTGTTAGCCTTAAAATATTAAGTCTAACAAGGAAAGTCACGGTCATCATTTATATAGTGTCGGTCTTACGTTTTAGGAACTTTGTAATCAATGTAATAGGCTAATTATGGATCCTGCTCGAGGTTTAAGCTAATATTGTATACGTTCAGGGGCGGAGCCAGGATTTTGAGTTAAGGGGGCCGGAAATTTTTATCGACAACAATAACGACTAACGACATACATCCTTATAAAAAAGCCAATGTTAAACAATAATACACGATAATTTTTGGTTACATGTTTTTCACTCATACATAATTTCACATCAATATATGACTGAATGTGCTAATTTGTACATCAAAGTTATTGTAAATTAAAAAAAATGTGAACCACTTGCTTTTTTGTCCATGAGCATGCAAACCAAATTTGTATAACAATGATCGATTACCCAAAGGGTTCATTAAAAATGACTCTAAAATATTAATTAACATGTTGTCAAATCCACAATTTTCACATAAACTCTCTAACACAGTATGTATGTTCCAGCTTACCGTTCTTAAAAATGTTACCTAAATAACTAAAGCAAAAGCGGATAAGGATCCTTTCATGTTCACTTTGAACATGAGAGGGTAAAATTAGTGTTATGTGAGTGAAAAAATTCTATTGTTTATAAAGTTATGGCCCCACAATATATGATATATTTTTTTTTCACTCACATAACACTAACTTTACTCTCTCATGTTCAAAGTGAACATGAGAGGATCCTTTTCCAAAGCAAAAAAACTAAAAAATATTATACAATTTGAAATTTGTGAATAATGCTTTTCGTTCCTTCCAATACAATCTGACAAAAGAAAAAGTTGTATAGGTCTTGATAACAAAGAAATATATTTATTACTAGTACTAGTGACTTTTTCTCAACCTTTCTTCCTCCCCCATTACCCCCACATATATCTTCACTCTTTATCTTCAACAGTTCTTAAGTGACTGCACTAAACCATTACCATTTTAAAAATGTAATAACCTTTGTGTGTTTAGATGTAGATTATTGGCAGGGGCCACATTAAAGACATCACGAAATATTGGCCGGAAACCAAGTTACAGATTGTGCTAGTTGGGTAGGTTGGGGGTGGCTGAGCACCCGCTAGCCACCCCATTGGCTCCGCCCCTGTATACGTTGTGGGCCAAAGCCCAAACAAAGCCGAGCCCGACCCATCCTCTTCTTAACCTAGATGTTCCTTATCCTTAAGGGCCTATAAATACCCCTCTCCTCATGTGGAGAAGGAGTTGGTGATTTGTATTTCTCTTCTTTCTAATCTAATACATTATCCTTTCATTCTTTCCTCCTCTCCAAAACTCTTTCTCTCTCTACAATTCTATATTTCTTTCTTATATTTCTTATGTAAAATGGATTAACTTTTAGGATAACAATTGGTATCAGGAGCCACAGGTAGATTTGTTTGTGTTTGTGGATCGTGTTCTTAAAGTTTTTTTTAGTCGAGAAGTTTTTTATGTCGTGTTTGATTTTTAATTTTGAGCCATGGGTAAAGCTTTGATTTTTATCGTTCTCTAGTGTTTTATAAACGTTCTTTGATCATAAAGTTTGAAACTTTATGTGTCTGAAATCATTTTTAAGTCGTGTTCTAGTTTTAAAAAAAAGTAGAGAACGAGCTTCTTTCGAAAGTAGAGAACCTATTTAAAAGTTGAGAACCAACTTTGAAAGAAGAGAACCAAGTTTAAAAGAAGAGAACCACATTTGAAAACTCGAGAACCAAGTTTTGAAAGGAGCGAATCAGTTTTACATCTTGAGAACCAAATTTATATTTAAAACCTGCGAACCAGGTTTAAAATAAAACAAGTGAGTTTGAAAAGAGTTCAAGTCAAGTTTGAAAGTTGTGTATCACAGATTTAAGAAAGAAGCGAACCGGGTTGTTTGGAAAACTTGCGAACCAAGTTTTGTGTTTGAAGCGAACCTCAAAGGTTTAAAGAAGCAAGTCTATGTTTTTAAAAGTAGCGAACCAGAAAACTTTGAAGGTAGCGAAACACAATTTCTGGACAAGCGAACGTGACAAGCGAACATGACAAGCGTTTATGAAGATCAAGCGAATTTGAAGAACAAGAAGAAGCGAATTTAGAAGAAGTGTAAAACAGAAGACTTTGGAGTTGCTTATATTTGTGGCTTATTCTTGGTGGCTTATTTTAGCATAACATCTCGCTTAAGGTTTACATAAGCTTTGTTGTTTTTTAGTACGCTGTAAGCTACAAATTCTTGATAAACTATGCTACTGTTTATGCATTAATTTGTGTTGAGAAAAGATATATGTATTATATATCTAGGTTCAGAACATGCTAATAAGAATAATCTTAGGTGTCACACAACCTAATTTTACCTTAGAGAGAATTGCAAAAATGGTCCTTGTGGTTTTGCCAAATTGTACGTTTGGTCCGCCGAGTTTCGAAAAAATATCCGCGTGGCGAAGGTTTAGTTCCACTTTTGGTCTCTGGTCGAACTAAACTGATATACCCTTATGTTTCTCCTTTTTATTTTCTATTTGAATTTAGATTTTTCTTTAGAATTAATACTCATCATCATCATCCTCATTTCATCAAATACCCATATCTATAAAAACTCACTCCACATGATTAAACCCAGATTTATACACCCACCACCAAAAAAATAACCTATATGTTCTCGTTCATGTCACACATCACCACCCTTTTATCAACAAAAAAAAATCATAAACCCAAATCCGTCTACAAAATCTAACATATCATCATCAAATTCATCATAAAAAAACAACAAACTGATCCAAATCAAGATCCCACGTCAAGAACAACATCGATACCAAAATCTTCATCCGAAATCCAAAACACAGAATCACTACTTAAACCACAATCAACAAACATCCTCAGCACTTAACCCATATCCAAACCCAATCGGTACAAAAAATAAGTACCTAGATCCGGATTTAAATAGGCATCAAAAGTGGGAGCATTCTTATAGATGGTGAGTGGAAGGCTAAGCTTTGTAATTTGGAGTTGTTACAAAGATTAAAGGATACGTGGGAATTTGAGGAAGTGACATTATTGCACAAAACTTATGCTTCTGACTTATTTGGCTACATTGACCCAAAGTACAAAGAAAAAGTTTACATAATAACAGCTTCAGATGTATATCCATGGTTTCGATTTGCTTCATGATGGTAAAAAGCTATGACCTCACAGTGATGTATTCGATTGGCTTCATGAACTTTAGTCTCTTCATATTTATCCATGATCTTTGTGTAAATCTAGGCATGGTTTATTTCTGTGATGTTGATGGGTTGTTGTTGTTTATTGTGAGTTGTGATTTTTGTATGAGTGTTGTTGTTGTTTAAGGTCTCGATCTGTTATTGAGTGGTGTTTTTTTATCTGGGTAATGGTGTTTATTGTTTTTGATAGATTGGGATTTGATTTTTTGTGGTGAGGTGTTTATGTTTTTTTGATTGTGTGACATGAGGTGTATGAGTTAGGATCTGGATTTTGATAGTTTTTATCTAAAAATATATAAATTCAATGAAAAAATAGAGAAGGTTGAAGACAAGGGCATTTCAGTCATTTTAGTTCGACCAAGGACCAAAAGCAGAACCAAACCTTCGCCACACGGACGTTTTTTTGAATTTTGAAACTCGACGGACCAAACGTGCAATTTGGCCAAACCACAAGGACTATTTTTGCAATTCTCTCTTTCCTTTATAATGACTTAGTTTGATTTAGGGGGTTTTTAGATAACCTTGAGGTGTAGTAGGATGAAAAGTAACAACTTCTAAACCTTTGTTTAGATAATAAACCCTAGCTTCCACAATTAGAAAACCCTAATTAACCACAAAACCCTAATCCTTCCTTTTCATTGCTTAATCCTTGTAAAGGCTTAACCAAGCCTTTAAAACACATTGAGGTATCTTAGATATGATGTATGAGTGCTTAGCATTTCAAGTAAATTGTTACATTTACTCCAGCGTCCTCACTTTCAGGTATCGTAGTCTTGACTAATAGATCGTAGAAAGCAAAGTCCCCGAAATAGTTCAAATGTGTGACCCTAAATCCTAATCAAAGTTACCAACTATTAACTATTATATGAACAGTTAGCTGATAATCAAAAGAATTAATTAACCAAACACAACATATGTCAAATCCAATCACTTATAACAAACTTATATTTATACATATTTAAACCAAAAAGAAGAAAAACCCTAAAACAATGGTGGCATATGTGGGCGATTTTTCTCATTACTGCACAAATCTTTTTTCTTTCGTTTCTTCTTAATCATTCAACGATTTTACCTTCTCTAGATCGTTTCTATCTTCCGTTTTAGGTGTTAGATTCGTTTCTATATTAGGTTGGTCGTTTTTATGATTTAGGGTTTCGATATTGATGATTAAGGTTTTTGTTTTTTTTTAAATCGCTGCAATTCTTATTGGTTTCTTATTCTCTTGTGTCGGTCAGTTCTTAATGAGTATATATAAGGTTCTGTGGGTTCGATAGTTTTGAGTGTTGCTTTTGTCTTGTTTTGATTTGGAATTTTTCGCTTGTGTAAGGATTATTAGGGTTTCGTTGTTTGTTACTGTTGGTTTCGTGTTTGGGTTTCTTGTGTATCAAATAATCGCTTGGTGTTGATGGAGAGTGGGTTTCTAAACCTACGAATACCTGATGCGCAAAGCTGTTGATCCTTGGATATAGCATCCAAAGTAAAAGACATTGAAGATAAAAAGGAAAGGAAGAAAGGCTGTTCGAAGAAGGGCAAAGCGCTCGTTGATGCTGCTTTGCAATTTGTTTATCAGCACTTCTGGCCCCACAATTGTGTGTATGGGGGTGGAAAGCCTTGAAATCATTCTCAAAAACTGATTTGAAAAAGGCCAGAGTGGAGGAGTTCCTTCTAAACGAGTTTCCTTGTCTCCCAATTATTTAGCTACATGTTTATGAGGCTGATCAGGTTGAGAAGAAAGTGTCTGTCACGTGGTTAAATGATGGGGATGATACGGCTAATAATGCAAACCAACTAGTGATAAGGTATATTAATTCTTTTGCTTCAGTTCTTAACATACGGGGAAGTGTGTGGCTGAAAATAGTTGTGAGGTTAGGAATGAAGATGTGCTAGAGGGTGTAACCAGTTGACTCTTCCCTTGCTGCTATTGAGGAGTCAGTTCACGGTTTGAGAATACTTATATGGATATTTTGTTTGGAAAACGTTTGGATTACCAAGTAGTGAGAACTATGTTTATAAAGTTTGGTCCTAATATGGTTTAGAAAAGAAATTCCAACTTCATGGTGAGTTTTTCTTGTTCCAATTTGAAACAAAGGACAGGCATTGAATAGAGTCCTTGTATATGGTTCTTGGACTGCATTAGAAGAGTTACTCTAATCTTGAACATTTGGTCTCCAAATTGTGATCTTCATAAGGCGGGAAAATCAAAAGGTTCCGCGGTTGTGGGTTAAAGTTCATAATGTTCCCATTGTTGCTTATATGAAGTGGGACTTAGTCTCATTACCACTCAAATTGGGAAATAACCAATCCTGGCTTGATGCGTATACGAGTGACATGTGCTTGATTTCGTCGGGGTCGTAGTAGCTTATGATCGTGCTCTTATTGAAATTTCGGCTGATGTATTCTAAGGAGGAATTTGGTGATTGCTTTATTCCAAATTGGAAAGATAAAGGTCATACTGTAGCTTACTATTCAGATTGAATATGAGTGGAGGCCTCTAGGAGTTATACTTGATTTATTATTTTGTACACGGATGATAAATGCCTAAGCTTCCTAAAGTGTATTCTCATGATTGTGGTTACTAATGTTGGTGTGAATCATTCTAAAGTTGTGGTTGTTGATAGGTTTTGAGGTTGTTAAACAAGAAGCTCGCAATTAAGATGGAAAAAGCATCAAAAGCAGGTGGATGGGGTGGTTGTTGAGCAAACCATTCTCTTAACTTGCATTATCGTCGGGTTGCTAAAAAGGTAACTCTACTAAACAGTCTGGTTCTAATGTTGCAAGCACTTAAGTAAGGTGGGTTAAAGCTACTATCTACTAGTGTTACTTACTAAGAATGTTCGGTTAGGATTCTTTTAGTGTCCTTAATGACGATGAGGAAAGTGAAATGGGAAGGATAATACCGCTTGGCAACTGCGAATCCGCTGTTGAGACTCAACAAGTTCTTAATGAAGAGTGATAGTGATGTGGTATGAAGAGATCACTTTGGCTTGATCGTGGAGGCAATCTCAAGAACGTTTAATTATGTTTTGTTATTTTGTTTTTATTGTTTATGCCACCTTTAAGTGGTTTTTCCCTAATAGGTGGCTATGGTTATTTGTAATAGGTAAGTAAATCATTTGGCATGTCTGTCCATATTGATGTAGTGGTTGTTCAAAGGGTTTATGGCTTGAGGTTTAATGTAGCATACAGCTACATTTCCCTGTTCTTATCGTTAAAATATTTAATATTAATTCTGGTTAAACACAACATATGTCAAATCCAATCACTTATAACAAACTTATATTTATACATATTTAAACCAAAAAGACTAAGAAAGATTAAGAAACAAAGAAGATGAAGAGAGTAACCGATTAATCCTATCCCTCGAAGATAATATGTTCCCATTATGTTAGAAACAAGAAAAATGTCGGTGTTGTTGAAGGTGACGGGTTTGTGAAGAAATAGATAATCGTGGCTGGATATTGGTCTTTTTTTTACGGGCTAATGGTCTAAAAATGCATCGAAGTTTCCCTCTTTTCCTTTTGTGGGCACTCAACTTTTAATTATTCTTTTGTGTGCAACGAATATGCTAATCTTTTCTATTGTATCCATGGTTAGGGGGTAATTTGACGTGGCACGTTATTAACCCATTTTTCCCGTTTTCCTCTTTTAGCCAATGTTAGATCTTGCCCCTAAACTTTTAACTTTTGACATTTTTCACACTTTAACCCTTTTAAGTGTTAACAACTTACACACTTTATTATATATCCCTACACTTTATTTATTTACATTTTCCACCCTTTAATACTACAAAGTTAATTGATTCAACAATGATAATAACAAAAGAAATTCTACTGCCTGGACATTTTATTGATCATAAATGTTTATGAATGACCATCAATTAGCGCCCATATGATGTACAAAATAGGCTATTTTGTTAATGCATAAACTGTTAGCTTTCAGCTTAGTAGTACCAACCTGGTACTAATAAGTTTTGTTCTGAGTTTTGTTCGAATATTACAGAACCATACACAGTTAATGTTTACCAACCTATGCCCTCACATGCACAAAATGGGCATACTAACAATCTGTTGTTAACATCAGGCATGTTTCAAGTAGTGGTGGTGTACGACTGCTTTAGTGGTTCTCCAAATTCTTTTGGAGGATTCTTACACTTGGCATCCTCAATGCTGTTGGATGGTGGGGGGGGGCGTGGCTATCGTGGGCAGGAGGGGGGAGCTTGATGGGTGCGCTTGGTGGTGGCTGTGGCGCTGGTCCTATTCGGGGTTCGTAGGAGTCGTATGGTTGGCGGGGGTGGTAGGGGGGGGGGATTAGGCTGGCCTCTGGGGAAGGCTGAGGAACATTTTTGGGTGAAGATGGAAAGTAGGCGGGTGGGGCGGGCGAAGGCAGCGGCTCTGGGTAGACGGGCGGCTCCGGCGCCAGGTGTGTTGTTATGGATTTTTTGTCAGTATTTTATTCTTTCATTCTCGTGTTTTTCCTTATTGTATATTGTCTCTTTTCTATTATCTTTTTATGTGATATTATCTTGTCTTACGTGTTTCTTTTTTTTTTTCTCTTATTAAGTTCTATCTCTGTATTTATTATACGTTTAGTTTATATAAGTGAATCAAAACCACCCACTGTGACAGTCCCCATATAAAAAATTGAACCGAATTCACCCCTATAACGTATAAGGATACAGAATTCTATGCTCACTCTCACCCGCAATTATCCATCTACTTACATCAACTTGATGTTTCAATCCATGGTGTGACACAATATTTTTATGATGTTCTTGTGCTTAAAAGATTCTGGCACGCCGAAGAATTAGTAAAAATAATACAATATGACAGCCTCGCCTGTTTTCGCAGTTTACGGAATGCATACCTCAATTATGAACTTATGTCATCATAATCTATGAACTCACAAGGTTTGAAATTCTAGTTGGCTTTATTCCTTAAAAATGATCAATAAGCACTCTACACCCCCATCTAAGCAATCAATTTAGCAACTTGTGTGTTAAGGACCTACTATAATTTTTCAAAAAGGTGAATATCCGAAGTTGCTTGCAAAATTCAAAATAGAGTGAATGAACATGAATGTCAAATACTAGTGAAATAATATGGACACAAAGTCTTAAAAAAGCTAACTAAAAAAGTATCTATTACACAAATGACGTACGCTAAATGGACAGTTTAAAAGGTAATGTTGAATAATTAATGTTTTAAGCAAAAGAGTGCTTTTTTCCAAGGATCGAGTATTAAACATCCCATCTTGTTCCTAAAACAGACATACCAAAAATGCCTCGCTATATTCAAATACTGTGAATGATGAATGTTAGGAAATAAGCATCATGGTTACCGATAACTATTCTAAAAAGAAAAGAAAATATTTTTTTACTTTTATATTTTTAATTTTTTTTGAATTTTTGAAATATTTAACAAAAATGAAACTTTCGAGGACGAAAGGATCTTCAAATCAAAATCAACAAACGCAAAACGAGATATTCGTTAACTCAAAATCCCCGGCAGCGGCGCCAAAAATTTGATGTTGTGTAAACACAATATGTAATACAAAATATACTATCGGAGAGCAATTAAGAAAAATACCAAGTAACTCTTGGAAAAATTCACTCTCAAATATATATAATATAATACGTATGTTTTCCGGGAAGTATGATCTCCCGGGTCATTTTCTTAAAGATTTAAGAAACTGAAACCTCCTTTGAAATTAGATATTGATTTGAATGGGTTCGAAAATTGGTTGGTTTATCTACAACTACTAATGAAAAACAACAATTAAAACAAGCAAATAAAAACAATTAAGCAAAAAAACAATTAACGAGAGCAAATAAAACGCGACTAATAAGCAACTATACTAATTTTAACCCCTAAAAATTGTAAACTAAAATTATAAACCTAGAATAGGTCAAAATAAAATTTTAGGAAAAAGAAAAATATTTTTTTGATTATTTTTGAATTTATTATGAATTAAAAACTATTTTAATCTAATTAAATCCTAGAAAATAGCAAATTAAGTTCTAAAAATTAAGAAAAATGATTTTTAAACCTAGAAAAGTCTAAAATAACATAAAAACTCAGAAAACTATTTTTAACTATTATTAAAATTAAAATTCTATTTTTAAACTTAAAATTAAAAGCTAAAAAATGAAAATTAAAATCTAAAAGGTGTGAAAATAAATTTTCTTAATGTAAACCTAAAGCTATTTTTTATAAAACTAAAAACTTTTTTTTGTAATTTTCTGAAACTTTTTTCTATTTTTTATGTATTTTCTAAGATTTTAACCTTCGAAAAATCCTAAAAAATAAACCATTTAATGGAAAAATGTGAAAAATTCAGTAAAAGTCTATTATGCAACAAAGATCAAAGGAAAAATAAAAGAAAACTAACAGCTTAACAAATAAGCCAGGAAAAAGCTATAATAAGCTACGGCTTATTATAAAAGGCTTAAAAGAAAAATGAGTATAAGAGTTAAATGGAATGGTATGATGACGGATAAGCTATTGAAGCATATTGGTAAGACGTATGGTTGTTGAGAGGGAGGTCGTGGGTTCGAGGCAGTCAAACCCCAACTTTTTGCACTTTTTTTATTTTCTCACTTTTTAACAAAAACTAAATATCTAAACTTATTAAAAACGTGATTTTAAACAACTTTAAAACTAAGCTTTTTGTCTGAAAGTGACAAAAAAGCCCTAAAACAACTTATGAATAAGCTGTTACAGCAAGTGAGCCTTTGAGCTAATTTTTTTGCTAAAACGACTTTGCACTAAGCCAAATAAGCCAATCTAAATACAAAAGCTTTCTAGATTACCTTGAGTAGTTTATTAAAGCAGAAATGGAAAACCTACTTAAGCTAAAATCTCATTAAGCTAACTGAAATAGGAGATTAAAAGGCTAATCTCAGGAAGAAACTTAAAAGGCTAAAAATCTATTTAAGCTAAATGACACATTAAGCTATATTAGACTATGAACTTTTAAAAACTTATTAAACAACTATTAAGTTATTAAACTAATTGATAAAACCTAATCCTATAAGCTAGAATTTAAGATTTAAAAGCTAACTCTTGTTGCTACTGATTTTGGTGTTTTGATGATTTTTATGAAACTTTAAAGCTAAATGCCCCTAAGATATAAGCTAGCAATTGAAAAAACTTATATTAAGCTATATCTAAACTATATTTAACTTGAATTTTAAGAACCTAAATCTTAAAATTACAAGCTAAAATGAAACCTAAAAGTGACAGCAGTACTAACTGCTGTTAGTACTGATGAACTTGGCAAGATGTTCAAAAGCCTAAATGCAAGTAACCAATATGGTTACCTCTGCACTTAATACACTCACCAAGAGTTTTAAATCTTAAAGCAAGCAAGATCTAAGCCTTAGAGGGCTTAGATCAAATTTTCACAAGTGAAAAAGATATGAAAGACTCCCCTGGTGCAGGAATACTAGAAATAAACTCAAACTTTTTAAATTTTAAAATCTAACTTGTGAAAACTTCTTACCTAATGTTTTTAAATGAAATCAAAGCTGTCTCAAACAAATTGCACAAAAACCTTTGACTTTTGATTGTCAAACAAGGTTAATCCAAACACCCCTTTAAATTGTGACAGCTTTGAATAAGCTTATGCTTTTAAAATTTAATGATCTAATTCTAATAACCAGATACCTAACAGCTTTTAACAAGCTTAACAAACATTTTTCATTAATAAAATAAGCTATATCTAAGAATCTAAGCTAAACTACTTATTTTTGGCTTTTTATGGTTTTTATGACAGAAAAGAGATTACTATGATTTATGAGATAATAAGCTAAAATAGATAATTAAACACATTTAAAAAGCTAGAATAAAGTTAAATAAGCACTTATAAGCAAACAGATTAAGCTAGTAAACAAATCTACACTATTATGCATAAATTGAACTAAATATTTAAGACTTAAGAAATTAAATAAAAACTTACTTGAAGCTTCAGCTTAACAGAAGCTTAATAGAACAGCTACTAGCTCTAGCTTATCCAAATGGATAAGCTAGTATAAGTCCATGGGAGCTCTTCCATGATAAGCTCCCCTTCCACAAGCTAATATCCAATAAGTTCAAGGTACTTAGCTGTTTTTAAAGGTTTAGGTAAATTAAAATCAAACTTGAGCTCAATTATTAGCTTAGAGACTAATAAGAGATTATTCAGTAGCTTATGATCTTTAGCTTATCATTTAGAGGAAAGTAAGAGCTTATGAGAGTTAACAAAAGAGCTTATGACACAATAAAACTAAATTTCATTAACAAAAGATACTGATTACATTACTTTAAAAAGAAATTACAAAACATTTAAAGAAAATTACAATAAGCCAAAATGAAATTTTAAGCTACCTAAAAGCTACTAAAAAAACTCGATCTCGTTGTGTGTGTGATATGTGAGCTATTTATAGCCTATTGGTGAAGCTTCCAGACCCTTGCGTGCTTCCCACGCCTCTTCTAATCCAACCCGTACAATCCTTTAATGATTGGCAAATCATTATTAGCCGTTAGATCACTAGGTAGCTCACACGGATTGCCAGCGTGGCAATCCGTGATTGAGACACCTTGTGTTTCTTTTAGGCATAATTTAGTGTAAATAATGAGTCCCCTTGTACTTCTTTGCCATAGCCATGATTGATCCTTGCTTGAGTTTTGGCCAATGGGAGCTTGATAAGACTGATTTAACCTTGCCCTTGTGCTGATGACCTCTTGAATTACCTTAATTACCCATCTATTTTAAGTTGCCCTTTGTTTTTGACTGCTTGGTGAAATGGGGAAGGGACAATGAATAGTAAAAAGGCATTGGCGCCTTTTTATAACTGAATTGGGGTAATTCGGTTTTAAATTTTGGGAAATGGCACATTTGGTCCTTGTCTTTGGTTTATAAAAGGTGTAGGTGTAAAGTAACTTTCAGAAATGGCAACAATGGCCCTTGGAGTTTTATGAAAAGGGTATTGGGCTAGGAATTGGGCTTTTGGTGTAAGTCATGGATCCGGGTAGGGTTATTTTAAGGGGTTTTGGCCCATTAAAGGTTTAGGGACCATTTGTGTAACATTTGAAGTTTGGAAGGACTGAAATGAAACATTTAGGGTTTGTCTTTTAGTGCTTTGACTTCTGTTGACCAAGGTTGACTGGAGGTTGACTTTTTCTGGCTTTGGCTTCCGGCTTTTGCACGCTCTTCCGTTCTCGTGTCCGTGTTTGCTTGTTTTTGATGGTTTTCTTGTGATTTCTGATATATCCGTTCCTGCACACACAAAACACAAATACAAGCATATTGTTGCCATTTTTGCTGTATTTTGGGCTTATTTGGGCCATTTTAGGTATAAATGGATATGTGTATTTTACACCTATCAAAATTCCCCAAACTAAACGATTGCGTGTCCTCACGCAATATCACATGCCTTATAACCAAATACCTCGAAACTTCCCCAAACTAAACCTTTGAAAAGTAGCAAAGATTTTTGTTGAGAGAGCTAAGAGATCACAAGTTATAAAACACCCGAATTCCCATTTTCAAAACTTTTTTCTCTTTTTATGATTTTTCTTAATAATTAACTACCTAACTAGCTCTCAATTAGATACTGTTGCTATCAGTCATCTAAACACTCTCAATTAGATATTGTTGCTATCAGTCATCTAAACACTCTCAATTAGATATTGTTGTTGTTAGCTCATCTTGCTCTTGTGCAAAAGTAACAACCAGTCTCATACACAATATAAGATATACATGATGAATCCTTTGTTAAAAGGTTTCCATCCATGTATTTAGTTATCTTAAGTGAAATATATCATTTAAGACTTGCTTCAATGATGTATTGCATTGTGTTAGACTTAATTTCCGCATATGTTTATTTCATTAAACATTTATTCTAAGGTCGTTTGTTTTATTTCCTAAATTCCCAAGTGAAGTTTCATTCCAACCTCAAGGATTAACATCTATCTTAGATGGAATGATACCTCCAATATGTTACACACCATATGAGTTTTAAGGAAAAACATTGTGCTCCCACTTGATGTCAGGTGTACTCAGGAGTTATCTTAATTTAATCAGAAACCATATTGTGATTAAACTTAAGATCTCGGCTCCTAGATGCATGATCTAATCCACACTTGGATTCTTTTACCTTGTATACTTTATAAAGATTCTTTTAAACTCGTAACTTTTTTATTACACACCGTCCTCGCAAAAGGTAATTATAAAGGAAAGAGTTATATAACTTAATTGTCATATTGAAAATATAGGCTCATAACCCTTTTTAATTACATATTGTCCTCGCAAGGTAATCATTAAGGAAAGAGTTGTGATCCTTAATTCGCCATATGTCAGATTCAAGAAAGCCTATATGACAATTAGTTTTCTTTATATAATTAATGCGTGTAGAAAAGAAAGATTTAATCATAGTCAACTGCTTGAGTAAGATTAAAAACTCTTGTCATCAGTCAGGCATTAATATGTATACAATTTTGTCCTTATGAGCCTTTCTTCAAAAGAAACTCATTCTCACTTTTCAGTTTAACTGTTTGGTAAAAGATCAATCAAGCTTAAAAACATTGATTGCCTTTTAAGGACTGCATCTTGTCATTCATAGTTCTAAGATATTTATCAGATTCAAGATGTGATAATTCATCTTATTAGTTAGCAGGTTTACAATGACCCTCTAACTTATATTCCTCACCATTGATATTAAAATATCATTCCATTGATGAGGTATCCTCGCGGATTTACGAATGAGAGTTACATTATACTTTGGTTTGACATTTTTGTTACACCTCAAAAATTTTAGGTCAATATTTTCAAACTTTTCGACAATTATTTTTTTACTTTTATACGTTACGTTTGAATCCGGCAGTTTACCGGTAAGTTAACCCGCGTAAATCTGAAAAACGTCATCGGACGCGTTCTGACTTTGGATTTTAATTAGTTTAAATATTATATGAGTTATTTTATATTTTCTAAGTGTTTCTTAGTTTACGATCACTCCCGGTATTTATTTTTACGCTTTAACGTTTAAATTGCGTTTTTCGCGTTTTTGACCTAACGGAACCCCAGAAACTCGAAATCTTTTTGTGTAAACTTTAGTTATCGTCCATCTCATGTTCTTAAGTCAAAAATTTCATTCATCCCTTCCCCTTTACTCAAAACACACGCATACACACACTTAAATAAATCAAAGAACATCTTTTATCTCTAGTTTGAATTTCAAAAATAAAACACCATCACATGCATAAAAGTGACATCTTTATAGTCATCTTCCATGCACCCTCATGTGATTGTTACACCTTCTTTGTCTTCATTCATCCATGGAGGACCACTTCTTTACTATGTTATAACATGGAATCTTATTTAATTTCTAAGTGACTAGTTGGTTAGTGATTTAAGCTTGAACCCCTCCCTCCTTTGTGTTACGTCCGAACCCCTCCCCACACACACTCTTGGTGTGTGTTGATCACTTAGCAACTTGGTTACACACTTGTTGACTTGTCATGAGCCCTTAACCTAATCTTGTCCTATAAATACCATACATACTTCTAACTTAGGGTTTCATTCTTATTTCATAGCCTCAAAAATCACCTATCCCTCTCTTTTTCTCTCTTCTTGCTCACGGCACACACATACATACATACACAATCCATACTTTTGATTTCTATCAAGATTCATTCATTCCAAGTTTATTTCTAAGGTTACCTAAGGGGTTTGCAAGTATTGGTTCTTTGATTTAAGGCTTTTTCTCCAAGATCTACAATTAGGGTTTGGTTATTATTTGGGGGTTTTCATGATCTAGTGATTTTGGGTATAGATCTTGTGTTATTGCTTCTTGTTCTTCATTCTTGTAAGTATCTTGAATCTTTCTTTGTGGTTTTTCTTATGTTCTTCTTATATGTTCAAGATCCATAAATCCATATGTTGTGTTTTAATTTTTGAAATATTTTAAAGACAAGATTTCATAAATAATGATACTACTTTATTTCACTAGTTAAATATTATGTTCTTGGTGAGATGAGAGTTGAATGAGTGTTGCAACAATAGAAATGAAGGGATTAAGTTAGATTTAGGTGTGATTTTGTTATGGATTAGTTATGAATGGAGATTAGGCTAGATTAGGCACTATTGTGAAGTCTGAGTGGATTTTGATAGCATTTTTGACAAAAAGTGCTTGCTGATCCAAAATGGTTTTGAGGTTTTGAGCGACTGATATGTGAGAAATCACATATCCGTTTTATACCAATAATGACCCTAAAAAGATGAAAAATGAACAAATTATGCTTGTATATTGTGTATTTTATCTTTTGTAATGTGTAGGTACGGATATTGCAAGAATCACAAGAAAAGAGCCAAAAACAGGACAAAAACGAACACCCCGGCCCCCCCCCCCCCCCCCCCCCCCCCCCCCCCCCCCCCCCCCCCCCCCCCCCCCCCCCCCCCCCCCCGGGAGACGGAAAGAGTACACAAGAGCCGGGAATTTATTAGCAAAAGTCAACCAAAGTCAATCTTGGTCAACTCATATGAAGACAAAACCCTTGAAATTACCAAATAGCCCCTTGAATGTTAAAATATTTCACCAAAAGTCCCTAAACCAATAACACCGTTAGTCCTTTATTACCAATGGACTAACGGTCGTTAAGTCCAAAATAACCAAAAAACCAAAACCCTTTACACATGACCCTTGGCCCATTTTCTTCATAACCCGACCCATTCCCTTTTACTTAAAAATAACCCGAAGTCAAAAGTACCCAAAACCGGGTCAACAAACACTGTATATCTTCTCCCAGTTAAACCAATTTTACCGCCAAAAATGATTTAACCCCAAAAACAGAGATCAAGGTAAATTAACCCCTAATCTCCTGTTCACTCACCCTCACCATATCCTCCTACACCTCACACGCTCCCCTGGAACATGAGGAAAGCATGTTAAGAGTGCCACGCTGGCAATCCACATTCACGCATATCAAATGAAGGGTTGAGATCAACTTAAAAGGGAATGATCGAATTTTAAGGGCTAGGATGAAAGCTACTCAACTCTCTCACACAACTAGCACACTAAGGACCTAGAAGCATCTCCTCTTGCCTATAAAAGGAGGCCTCCTCTCACTCACATGGGCATCTAGAATAGCATAGTTAGTTTTTAGCTTAATTTAGATTTAAATCAGCTTATTGTAATATTTAGCTTATTGTAATTTCAATTTTCTAAATCTTGTAACCTCTTTTCAATATTAATAAAATTTCATAGTTTACTTTTTAAACATTTGTCTTATTGTTATAAAAAAGCTTAAATATGTTGGAAATCACTTAAATAAACTCTTAATAAGTTGTTGTCTCTGGATATTCAAAGCTTATCTAAGCTAAAAAGGTTTAAAACTGCCTCAAGCAATCAAATCCACTCCAAATGTTACCTCAACTTATTTTGGAAGGGAAGCTAGACCTGGATGGGCTTCCATGACCTCACCAGCTTATCCTAGATAAGCTGGATCTTTTTGAGTAGCTCCTTGAGCATTTATTAAAGTCTTGTTTGACGTCGTTGTCAAACTTTAAAACATTTTATTCGCTTCCGCATATTATCGTTGAGCCTATGTAAAACTTTAAATATTTTAATCAATGCAAATATGTTGGATTTTAAACGTACCCATAGAGGTCGTTCTTTGTATCTTGTAAGATGTGTATTATGACATCATGCCCCCGGACACGTGTTTTCGGCTAGGCCCCATTTGGGGGTGTGACAGGGAGCTAGCTTAGCTTAAAAATGGGTTTAAAAAAATAAAGGGGTGTCGGGTTGATTTTGGTTTTGGCTTAGGGTTTAGGGTTTTAATTCGAGTTAGGGTTAGGGTTTAGGATATTTAAGGTTTATGATTAATATTAGGGTTTAGGATTAAGGTTTAGGGTTTAGTTTTAAGGTTTAGGCTTTAGTTTTTAAGTTTAAAAATGAAAACTATACGGTTTTTAGGGTTCGTAGGGCTTAGATTAGGTGTTTTTATGATGACCAACAGGTTTTAGGTTTAGATTTAGAAGTTCAATTGCATTAAGTGATTGTAACTTGTGCTAAAGTGGGTATTAAAAAACTAAAGGTGATTTAGGATGGAAAATGACATAAATTTGGTTTTCTTGCATATTGACATATACATAAGGCTTTAGAAAGTGTAACTTGATCTAGGAGGGAAAAATATATTCTAATGGTATCATTGTACACTTGTACACATGTTTGAAGGCTTGCACATTCATTTTATATGTATACATTACATATAATTAGGGTTTTGATATAAACGTTAATGAATAAAGTCTGTTTTGATATAACGTTGTAAATGGTATTTTAAATGGATAATGTACTTGGTAAAAATGTTATTAAGATATATACTTGACATATTAGTATGTTTACATGATATAAACATAGATATAGATGGCATTGGTAGAGGTTGCGTGAGCCGTTACTTAGAGATGCAAGTACGTGCATAATGAATAAAGCAAAAAAATTCCTGTAAATATGTGGTATAATATAATAGATTGGATATTATATGCATCTAATTTACAATAAGATGAATAATTACATTGATAAAAAATACTGGTTGTTACAGTCTCCCTCCCTTAAAAGAAAATTCGTCCCGAGATTTAGTTGGATGCCGGAGTGATGTTTGAAAACAGACGTGGATACTTGGCACGAATTTGATCTTCGTGTTCCCACATAAATTCTGGTCCTCTTTTAGAGTTCCATCTTACTTTGATTATAGGAATATGACTTTGTCTTAGTTGCTTGACTTCTAGATCCATGATCTCTACTACTGGTTCTGTTTCTCTTGACTGTTCTTATGCTATTCTATCCTTACTGTTCTGAATTCTCTCCTAATTACTCCTGACTCCTAAGTTCTGTTTTCTAAATTTCTAATATTCTTCTATTCACTATGTTCTCACTATTCTAATTACATTTCTTTCTACCTTTCTACTTAATCTAGCGTTCTACTTCTAACTCTACTAATCTCTTGCCAAAATTAAGTTGGTCATCGCGTCGAAGCTCTTCATTGAATGACAAGGATTCGTTGCCAGATAAGCATTTCTTCAATTAGAAACGTAGAATTACTGTGACATTACTGACACTATCAGGAGCTCAAGTTATATGTACAAGGGACCAATTTCGTGCAGATATTGAAAGTCCAATGTACCGTGGATGAACTTTTCTTGTTTCCGAATTGGATGACACCTTACGAGGTGACACTTTTAATATAACACGATCTCCAACTTGAAATTCTAAAGGCTTTCGTCTTACATTGGCATAACTTCTCTGCCGGTCTCTTGCAGCTTGCAAGCGTTGTTGAATTTGCACTATCTTTTTAGTGGTTTCATGGATTATTTCTCATCCAGTGAGTTGAATATCTCCAACTTTGGCCCAGCAAATAGGTCATTTGCACTTTCGACCATAAAGTGCCTCAAATGGTGCTGCCTTAATACTGGCAGGGTAACTATTATTATAAGAAATCAAAAGAAAATCTACTAATTGTAAAGTGTCTTCCTATCCTTTGTCCAAAAATCTAGTAACACATGCCAAGCTATGCCTTTGAGTGTGGATGGTTCCTTTCGACTTTCACATCAGTTTTTCCGGCGATGATATTCCGTACTCAAGTCTAATTGATTACCCAAAGGTCACTTGTAATGATTGCCATAATTTGGATGTGAAATGACTGTCACGATCCGAGATGATAGATATTGGCACTCCATGCCGGGAGACTATTTCTTTGATGTACAACCTTGTAAGGGTTCCATACTATCTATCTCTCGGTAGGAACAAATTGCGGATTTGGTAAGGGGCGAATCGACAATGACCCAGATTGCGTCATGTTCGTTTGAGGTTCTGGGCTGTTTTGTAACGAAGTCCATCGTTATTCTCTCCCACATAGGAATCTCTGGTTGTACCAGTAAGCCGGGATGGCTTTCTTCTGACATTTCTGTAGAATATAGAGGATCTTGCTTAACTCTAGAACATGTCAAACATTTGCCAACATATTCAGCGATGATTGCCTTCATGTTAGGCCACCAATAGAGTTTCTTTAGATCCTGATACATCTTGTTAGAACCTGGGTGAATGGAATAACTTTGAATTATGGACTTCATGCATGTCTTAAGATGGTCTCAGATTACCAAAAATGGTAACGCAGCTTCGTTTTTAATACAACGGTTCCATCAGGACATATTTCAACTGCTTTGTTCATTCCCTTCATTAAGGTTTTCAACCATGATTATTCTTCCTTTGAGAGCTTCAGTTTGAGCTTTGAGAATTTGTGATGGTAATTTTGGATGAATGGTCATAACTAATGATCTAACTCGGAGTGGTTTGATTCGTTCCTTTCGGCTTAAGGCATCTGCTATGACATTTGCCTTTCCAGGATGGTAGCGAATTTCACAATCGTAATCTGCAAGCAATTCTAGCCAACGGCGTTGTCTCATGTTCAACTCTTTCTGATCAAGGATATGCTGAAGACTTTTATGATCAGTGAACACAGTACATTTGGTGCCATACAGATAGTGTCTCTAAATTTTAAGAGCGAACACTACTGCTCCTAATTCGAGATCATGAGTGGTATAGTTTTCTTCATTAGGCTTAAGTTGTCGGGATGCATATGCAATAACCTTCTCTCTTTGCATTAACACCGCTCCCAGACCTTGATGGGATGCATCACAGTAAACAACAAAATTGTCATTTCCTTCTGGTAATGCTAAGATTGGAGCTTTACATAGCTTCTATTTTAGTAGTTAAAAAGCCGGCTCTTGGTCTTCGCCCCAGATATACTTCTTATTTTTCTGGGTTAATTCAGTCAAAGACTTTGCAATCTTTGAGAAATCTTTGATAAATCTCCGATAACAACCGGTGAGTCCTAAGAATTGACGTATTTCTGTGGGTGTAGTAGGAGATGTCCAATTCTTAACTGCTTCAATCTTGGCGGGGTCAACATGAAGTCCTTGACTATCAATTAAGTGTCCAAGAAATTGCACGATATGAATCCAGAAATCACACTTGGAGAACTTGGCATACAACTTCTCTTTCTTGAGTAATTATAGGATTATTCTTAGATGATTTGTGTGCTCTTCCTTGTTATGAGAGTAGATGAGAATATCATCGATGAACACTATTACGAATTTGTCCAAGTATGGTTTACACATACAGGCGCGTTTAGTTAAACCAAATGCATACTTGAATTCATAGTGGTCCTGATATCTTAGTTCTGAAAGCAACTTGGGATAATCTATCATCCCCTGACTCTCAGTTAGATGATAGCCTTATCTTAAGTTTAATATCTTCGAGTAAACACTCGAACCTTGAAGTTGGTCAATATAATCTCAATCTGGGTAATGAGTAACGATTCTTTATGGTAAGTTTATTCAACTACCGGTAATCGATACACATCCTGAAAGATTCATCTTTATTTTTGACAAATAAGACAGGAACTCCCCAGTGTGAAGTACTATGGTCGGATAAAACATCGGTCTGATAATTCTTGAAGTTGGTTAGATAGTTCCTGCATTTCTGAAGGATCTAATCTATAAGGTGCTGCTCCTGGAATTAAATCGATTTGGAATTCTACTTGGCGAACGGGAGGAAGGCCAGGTAGATCTTCAAGAAAAACTTCCGGAAATTCTCTGACTACTGGGATATCTTCTAGTCTCTTCTCGTCTGACTTCTTTTCCATTACTTGGATTACGAAAACTTGACAACCTCAGGATATATATCTTTCTGGGTTTTTATACAAGATATGAGATTTAGTCGGGTTTTACTTTGGTCACCTCGATTGATCCAATTTCACCGTTGAACTTAGGGATGTGGATGACGTTCTCGTAGTCACAAATAATTTAGCATCTGAGATACTTGGATAGCCAATCCATACAAAGATGAAACGTCGAAACTTCCGATTTTCGATCGCGCGCATAAGATCAATTCGAAGGAGTTGTTAACAAAGTCCAGAGTTGCACCCCTGAATAACGGTGTTTGTTGTCTTACATGTTTTCCGTCAGCCATTTTGATATTGTAAAAGTCATTATGTTAATGGGTGAAATATTTACATAGAGGCAAGAGATATGGATACGAAGCTTTTAATCGGCTCCAAGAATCAAATAATACTCTAGCTAATGTAGGTTTTAAGACAGAACATACCTGTGACTACGCCGGGTCTGGGACATTCTATCCCTTCAACATAGTAAGGCATCTTCCCTGGGCATTGTTGTTGGTGGTATTTCGGCACTGATTTGCATAATGCCTTTTCTCTCTACATGCATGACAAGTAACTATCACTGGTAGTAGATTACTTCCCAGTGCTAGACCCCGTTGTTTTTGCAGTTTCTTGGTCAATCTGGCGCCCTTGCTACACAGAATTACACTATAACATGTAGCAAGGTCATAGATGAGTTGATGCAGAGTTGCATTTTTATACACCGTGACGCCCGTTTCCAAGATACCCATAGTTTTATAGTTAGTGGGTGAACAGCAAAGACCTGAAGGTTCTGTCCTTATGTTCATGTTGTGGATTCGCGTGATTATTGTAGCGGTTGTTAGTGTTAGTGTTACGGTAGTTGTTGTTGTTCAAAGTTCTTTTGTCGTCAAACTTTCGTTTGTGATCACATGAATACGTGCACCATAGTATGCTTTGTTACCTGATCCATTAGTGTCACAACTGGCAATTTTTAGAATTTTAAATAACCATGCTACCCTTTGACTTTTCGGGTCCGACTTGACTTTTTGACTCTTGATCTTTTATTGTCACATAAAAAAGATTACCGCGTAACAGGTAAAATTTTAGAACATATATTAATAATAAATCATATTATTATTACACATATCTCAGGTGGTAAATATATATTCATAACTTAAATTTCTTGACCTGAAAACTAGAAGATATATAGTTAATTTTTAAGTTGAACTAAAATCAAAAACGCGACCCGCAAGAACATGGTATATCACGACTCGGACTCTAAAGCAATTTGATGTAAAACGACATTCCGGACAACTTTTTAGTTTTGCCCGAGACCCGAAAACAAGCAGAAAATGACTAAAATACCCTCGTAAAATTTTGAAAACGAAAACAACGCGTATTGGGGGGGAACCCATTTTTAAAAATAAAATTAAATTACTTTTAATTATCACCGTTTGAAATAAATATATTAAAATTATTTATCATTTTATGTAAAAACGTTTGCTCAATTAACGTGACTTATTCAGGTCATTAAAGTTTCATCATATTGTTTCTGATTGTCGAACAAAGCTTAACCCGTGATAAGCACAAATAAATAATAAGCATTTAAATAAATTTTATAAAATACTAGTCGCGTAAATACTCATTTCGTGGAAAAATTATTTTGAACGCAATGGTGAAACTTTCGTGTTTTGAATCATCCGCTAACTAGCCTGAACGAGTCCCGAACCATTATTTTTTAAAATTTACAGTTATGGTCCCTGTGGTAATATTTTCACCATTAACCCCAAATTATTATACACTTGTCATTGTTTTTTTTAACTTTGTTATATATATAGATTGCATTTAGGGTTCATTTCATTTTGTTACAAACCTTAAGCCTCTCTCTTCCCCTCTCATCTATCATTTATTCGGGGCCCATCACAGTCCTGGAGCCACCACCTCCCCTGCCGTCCACGCCAACCACCTCTGTCACCATCATCAACAGTCATTCCTTCACCACTATAGCAGGCCGCATCACACCCACCTCACCACGAACATTACACCCCACCATAGATCTACACCACCATCATCATCTCCTCATCGTCATCATCTCCAACATGCCACCACCTCCTCTCAGTCAGCCACCAGCCGCTGACACCCCCAACACCATCGCGGCCCTCATCTCCATCACCTACCCACCTCCGACCCACCAACAATATCATCACCACAACGCCATCACGCCACCACCCCATCATTATCACCACGATGCACCACCACCTCTCTGTCATCGTCACACCTCTGTTGCTGCCAGCCCGACACAGACCACCCACAAGGGTGCGTTGGGTTAATGCACCATAAAAAGGGTGTGTTTGGCTGTGATAAAAGCACAAGGGTGCGTTGGGTTTAATGGCACCATAAAAGGGTGCGTTTGGTTGTGATAAAAGCATAAAGGTGCGTTTGGTTGTTATAAACACCACTAGGGTGTGTTTGGTTTGACAGAATCCGCACAAGGGTGCGTTTGGTTTGACAGAATCCGCACAAAGGTGCGTTTGGTTTGACAGAATCCGCACAAGGGTGCGCGTTTGGTTTGACAAAATCCGTACAAGGGTGTGTTTGGTTTGACACATCATCCCGCATCAAAGGTTGCGATTTTGGTATTGAGACAGTAAAACCCACAAGGATGTGTTTTGGTATGTGACAAAAACATGAGTTAAAGAAGGTGCGTATGGCTGAGGAGCAGAAAATGCATCAGGGGAGTGTTTGTGGATGTGAGGCAGACAACTTATAAGGGAGTGTTAGTGCGGGGAGCAGAAAACATATAAAGGAGTGTAGATTGTCGTTAGAGCAAAAAATTTGTCGCGCTATAAAGGAGTGTTAGATGGGTTATCAAAAATTCATAAGGGGGTGTTTGGCGTAGCAGCATACCGCAAGAGGCGCGTTATGGTTGAGTTCTGCGTTTCAGCCTAGTATGTAAGAGGATTATGACCATTTGTTTAGTCAGATAATAAAACACTCAAAAGATTCGTGTGTGTCTAAATATAATATATTATATATATAATAATATAATTAGAATCACTAATATATAGTATATATGAAAAAACAAAAAACCGATCTAAAATTGTGGTTTAAATTGGTTAAATAAGTGAATTATTTGTTATATTCATTTTGTATATTTTACAACCCAAATAGGGTATCTGGATTTGGGGATAAAAACTGTTAAGGGGTTGATTGTGGTTAGCAACATAGATTGCGATATCATTAACAGAGGAAAATAATTACTTTTGTTAATATGAAGAAAACACAAATAAACGAATAAGTCCCATGCTGAGATATTCTATAAATCGCTCACACATAGTAAACTTTTACAAATCTACTTACATATTATCCTGAAAAGGAGACGAATTAAATGCTTTAAGTGAATTATTATATCGTGAAGACCGGTAATCAAACGTAAGCATAATTTTAAGATTTCATTTATCAAATCCGAAACTTTAAACGTGCGTGCTTATTTTTAAAAATAAACTTTTCTATTAAATCATTAGGAGATATTCGTGCACGTGTCGAATTTATTTAGTTATCTTTATTTATCATACATCTTTCTTAATAATACTTGGAAAGTATTATAAAATTAAACTATTTATTTTAATTGTCACCGTTTTAGATATAACACATGTCGTAGTTAATATATATGCTTCGAGGTATATTCATTTTGGTTGTGTATCTTGTATTATATAATTCCTTGATGAATTTATATACATGGCTCATTTTTCATTATGTAAATATATATATCGGAATATATTACACCCTTTGCGTTTTACTTCTTGAATTATTTTAGTTTAACCAACCACCAAGCTATTACAACTTTTAAAATCTAGAATCTTTTATCAACTGTCGCGTTAATGTACTCATTCATCTGAAAAACCCAAAACATTAGACACTAGAGCTCTATTAGGTAATATCTCAACCGTTAATATAGCAAACCGACAACTAATCTTATGTGAGTCCGTAAGCCTTTCCAGTCACCGTTTTGTCTGGCGCTTAAAGATGCGCATTCCTGCAATCGATCTACAACATCGAGGTGAGTTTCATATCCCATGTATACTTGTTTTACATAATATTTGTTTGGGGTGAAAAACATGCTTGTTTGCAAATGCATTTACATGGTATTACAAAGTTAAGCATACAATTATTACTTAGGCTCGTCTATGAGAACATTATATGACTTATTTTTGGTCCCTCATATAATACTTTACATTTGAAATGATTATTGAATTAGCTTAGGCAGATTGAACTGATAACTACAAGTAAATGCCCGGGTGTTCTTGGAAGGGACACCTATGAGGGGTACACAGTCATTATTGCCTGGGTGTTCTTGGAAGAGACACCTGTGAGGGGTACACAGTCATTATTGCCTGGGTGTTCTTGGAGGGGACACCTGCGAAGGGTACACATTCATTATTGCCCGGGTGTTCTTGTAGAGGACACCTGCGAGGGGTAACATAGTCATTACTGCCGAATAGTTTTTGAGGGGACACCTGTGATGGTACATATGGTTTTCCATACTTGTCCCTGGTGTTACTAGGAGAGGGACACCTACGATGGGTACATAGTGCAGTCGGTATTCATGAACGTATGAGTAAATTGTGTGATCATTGGTTTTGTGATCTACCCATAGGAATATTTATGATGCTTTGAATAAAGTGCAATACATACTTTGGACTATTGCTGTCCAATATCATACGTACATTTTGTGACTATCTTTGTTATGATTGAGAATGGTTCATGCATATTATTACAACCTCTTGATTTCTAAAAATCATACTACAATCTTGTAAGAACATTCAAGGATGAAAACTGTTTTTCCCCCCCATACACGCTTTACAGAACTTTGGTTCAACATTTATACTTACAAAAACCTATGAACTCACCAACTTTATGTTGACACTTTTAAGCATGTTTTTCTTAGGTGAATTAGATGCTTGGCTTACTTTATGTGCATTGGAGTCTAAATTGACAAGATTTCATTCTTACACAAGGGATGGTTTCCAATATACCCATTGTTTTCAGTTGGAGTGACAGCATAAGACCTGAAGGTTTCATGTCTTCTGTTATGTTGTGGTTGGTGATTATTGTAGCAGTTCTTGGTGTTGATGTTACGGTAGTTGTTGTTATTGAAAGTTCTTCCGTCGTCAAACTTTCATTTTTGATCACTTGATACTTGCACCAGAGTGTGCTTTGTTACCTGATCCATTAGCCTCTAAGCTATGTTAATGGCTTCCTCTAGAGTTTGAGGTTTAGAGGCGGTAACATTCCCTTTAATACTTCGAGGCAATCCCCCGATGAAAACTTCTATCATTTTCTTAGAATCTGGCACCATAGTAGGACATAAGGTTGCCAATTCCTGGAATCTTCTCACATATGTCCTGAGATCATTCCCCTTCATAGTCAGATGGTAAAATTCGTCTTCCATCTTCTGGACTTTAGTTTGGGGACAATACTTCTCTATCAACAGCTTCTTGAATTCAACCCAGGTAATCTTGTAAGCTTCTTCTATCCCAATAGGTTGGGCAAAAGAATTCCACCAGGATAGAGCTTCTTCAGTTAAAGTACCAGTAGCAAACTTTACCTTGCAGTCTTTGGTACAGTTGCTACGGGAAAACTCTGATTCAGTTCGCTAAAACCAGCGGATAAGTCCAACAGCGCCTTCCGTACCTTTGAAGTTGATAGGTTGGTAGCTTATGAACTCTTTGTAGCTACACTT